>JAABOM020061817.1:0-10713 GCA_011800125.2 Solanum clarkiae
ATAATAAGAATTAAAATGAAAAAGATTTTCTTATGGTCAAATTTCTACACAAGGAATCTTTATCTTACTAAAATTTGATCCGGAAAGAAAATAGTAAAAAAATTCAAATACTAATAAAAAAAGTTAAAAAAACAAAAAACCAAGAAACATGCAGGAAAAAAAGTCAAAAAAAGGTTTAAGAATTGTAAAAGAAATTGAAAGCTTTCAAAAACAAATTTGATCCAAAAAAAAAATCAAAAAAGACTTCTAAAATAATAATAAAAAAAGGTGTTTTTTTTTTTTTTTTGTAGAAAAGAAAAGAAACGTCCCAAAACAAATAATAAGTCCAAAAAAAGGTTTAAAAACTGTTAAAAATAAAAGATGGCAAAAAAGAAAACCTCCAAAAATTAATGGAAAGAGAGGCCAAAATTTTTTACTAACAATTACCTGATATTTAGGATTGAAATAAATTAACTACCAATTTGGATTGACTTATTTTTAGTACTTTTAAGTCAAAATAGTTGTTGAGCAGTTTTATAGTATTTGGGTAAAGTTAAAAATTGCATACAATCACTTATTTTTAAGACAAGATAACAAAAATAAGTCAAAAGCCATAAGTTAGAAATCCTAACATAGACTTGTAACTCATAAGCCAAAAGTTGATCCAAATAGGCGCTTACACACAAAACATAAAGTTCTATAATGCAATACTAAGTTTGATTAGACAATAGCACTAAAACACATATTGTCTAAATAAGGAGTAGATTTATATTCACTTTAAAGCAAGACGCTTATACACAAATAGGTTTAGAGGTAATAATATTTTTTTTCTTTTTCATAATATTATATTATCCTGTAATTTATATTTGTCTGTAATTTATATGCATATTTATTTAAAATTAAAGGAACTTCAAAATATGACTCTACGTCCTCTATCCAAAAGGGAATATAATATTGAATATATGAGCATAGTTATTGAAACTATTGTTTTCATTCACTTGATGAATGTAAAACTTAATCATAAATTAATATAATCTTTCCCTTGAACATTAGAAGAACATAGAATTATCAATATTGGTTGTGGTGCAGTAGTGAGACTGCTCCATTTTTAATCAAAGGTCTTGAATTCAAGCCTTGAGTATGGAGAAAATCCTGTTGGGAGCTCTATCCCTAAATTGGTCCTATAATGTAAGATTCAAATTTAGCTGGAGCTCGTTATTGTCAAATAGAATGGAGTTGATTTACGTAATTATAAACTTAATTGATAATATGAAAAAGTAATATTTATATAATTATTTATAATTGTGTTCAATGATATAAGTTATATATGTAATAATCTTTTCATTATTTTTATATATTTTTTTGTTAATCGATGCGTTACATACGTGCAACGCATGTACACTAAATTAGTTAAGTAAAATGCTCAAAATCATTGTCTCATCAGACTCTACACAAAAATCTAAACTCTTCTCAATTCATCTTACTCTTTTGTGAAAAACGAATTGTTTTAAGATTACTCATGTCTCATCAAAACTTTTTTCTCAACATCATTTATGCTCCATTCTCATGCTCATTTGGACTTGGTAAATATAGTGCATAGAGTCAATAACTTCTGAATTTGGGACAATCATTTCTCTAAAACTCAATACTTTACATCAATGCATAAAAATCATTATCATTAACTATAAATAATGCTTAATGAAAACAATGATCATCAACTCAAGTAGGGTTCATGTGAAACTAGGCATGAACATCAATTCAAGAATAAGACTTATGTGTATAAACACAATCGCAATGAATAAACATGGAACTCACTGGTAGAAATCATAATTCTTTCTAAATTCAAAGGAATTAGGGCTAAAACTCAATTTTAACTCTTTAAGCATAAAACATAGAAGTAGGGCGCATGGATGAACTCAATCCAACATTATGGATAGCCTTGCATACCTGGAAGAATCATTGACCAAGCGAAATTTGAAGAATTTAGTTGAAACTCTTGAACCCTAACTTTTATCCTCTCCAATCTTGCTCTCAAAATATTCTCTGTGTAAATGCAAAAAAGGGCACGTAGGGTAGTGATAAGGGGCTTAATCTAGTCCCAAAATGTCAAGGCTTTGATTGGGAAAGGTGTGAAAAGACGAAAATACCCTTCATTAAAATTGTTGAACTGGTCTACGAGGGGAATCTACAATCCATTAGATTTTTGGGTTTTTGAACTCTGAGTTTACGAATACCTTATATTGGTCCTCTGTCGAGTCATAAAAAAAGTATTGGCACTTGGTTTTCAGGACTTGAAATTCACGAAGACATTACAGCTCGTAAACCATTCTATGGGTCGTGAAGTCAAGTCTTAGAAGTTCGGTTTGGAATTTGGGTTTCTCGATTCTCTATCTATGGACCACTTTCTACGGCCTTCATGGAAAAAGTACTAAGACTTTGGGGTCTACGAGACCCTTTTTATGATCCGTAAAATATTTTACGAGCCGTAGATCTCATTCATGGAAACTGACTAAGGTTTGGCCTGTAGGAGTTTGATTCCACAAACTACCATCTATGATCTGCGGATCACTCTATGGGTCGCAGATGATATTCGTGGAAACCAATTTTTGTAGAAAGATGATTTCTTTTTTCGACTTCCTGGGCGCATCTGAGTTAGGATGTTTTGGAGGTGTTACAATATCTCCTCCTTGGGATTGTTCGTCCTTGAATGATGACCAAGCTCGGGGTTTATTTAAGACACAAATGTAATGCAAGGATTCAAATGCTCAAACTCATGACTAAACATCAATTTTGAGAGGGCAATCATTGGAAGGGATGGATAGATGAGGATATTAAGCTTTCATATCCTTCTTGGCTTCCCATGTAGCTTCTACAATAAACTGATTTCTCCATAGCACTGTGACTAATGCAACCTCTTTGGTACTCAACATGCGAATCTGATGATTAAGAAACTCGACCAGAAATTCCTCGTAAGACAAGCTATTGTTCACATTAATACTCTCAATCGAAACAACAAGGAAAGAATCTCCCAAGCACTTCCTAAGTATGAAAATATGAAAGATAAGATGAACAACTACTAACTCAGGGGTAGCTCTAACTCATAAGCCATATTTACTACTCTTTTTATAATTTGGTAAGGACTAATGTAATGGGGACGGAGCTTCCCTTTCTTCTTAAATCTCATAATACCCATCATGGGTGAAACCTTCAAATATACCCAATCATTCACCTTAAACTCCAAATCTCTTCGCCTCACATTAGGGTGTGGCTTTTTGATGACTTTGTGTAGTTTTCAACCTCTCTTAGATGATTTTCACCTTCTTCATAGCTTGATGAACTAAGTCTGACCCTATCAACTCAGCTTCTCCAACATCGAAACAACCCATTGGCGACTTACATCTCCTCTCATAAAGAGCTTCATGAGGAGCCATTTGAATACTGGAAGGAAAACTATTGTTACATACAAACTTGATAAGAGGTAGATGGTCCCAGTTACCTTTGAAGTCGATGACACAGACTCGCAACATGTTCTCTAAAGTTTGAATTGTATGCTTTGCTTGTCCGTCAGTCTAAGGGTGAAATATGGCACGAAGATTCCCCTTTCAACCTAGACTCTTCTGGAAGAACTTCCAAAACTAAGCAATGAATTTGACTTCTCTATTTGAGATGATGGATAAAGGAACTCCATGAAGTCTGACAATCTCATGAAAATACAATCTAGCATAGTCCTCTGCTGAGTTAGTCGTCTTAATTAGCAAGAAGTGAGTTGATTGATCATCATGTCCATAATCACCCAAATTGAGTCATGTTGCGTGCGGGATTACAGTAAACCTGTAATAAAGTCTACGTTGATCATCTCTCACTTCCACTCTAGAACTCTATATTCTGAGTCATACCACATGGCCTTTTATGCTCAACTTTGACTTGTTGGAAATTTGAGCATTTCGAAATGAAGTCTTCGATGTCCCTCTTCATACCACCCAACCAATAGACTTCCCTCAAGTCATGGTACATTTTGGTAGAGTCTAGATGGATGAAATATGCAGAGTTATGGGCCACTACCATGATTTGTCTCTGAGTTCATCCACATTAGGAACAAACAATCTACCTTGATACCTTAGTACACCATCTCCCTCTTTGGCAAAAGTCATCATTTTTTGCTTGTGCACATCTTCCTTAAATTGAAGTAACATGGGGTTGTGGTCTTGTTTTTCCTTGACTTCCACTACAAAGGATGATTCATCCCCATTCTGGACAATGAGACCACCTTCACTAGAGTCAACAAGACGAACTCACGAATGTGTAAGTTTACGTACTTCTTAAGTCAACTCTTTTTTCTCTTCCTTAACATAGGCGGTGATCCCCGTGTATAACCTGCTAAGAGGATCGACAGTAACATTAGCTTTACCTGGGTGGTAGAGGATGCTCATATTATAATCCTTGAGCAACTCAAGCCACCTCCTCTGCCTCAGGTTTAGCTCCTTTTGGTGGAGACACACGAAGACTCTTGTGGTCAGTGAATACATCCACATACACACCATAGTGGTAATGACACCATATCTTAAGAGCGAACACCAGAGTTGCCAACTCGAGGTCATGAGTCGGGTAGTTTTTCTTGTGGATTTTAAGCTATTTGGAAGCATTCGCTATAAGCTTACCTTTCTGCATTAACACACAACCTAGTTTAACTCTAGACGCATCACAATAAATAACAAAACCATCTGTTCCCATAGGTAGGGGCAATACTAGACCAACTTGGTTTTCAATTCTTGAAACCTTTTCCCACGAGCGTTGGACCATTGGAACTTACGGTTCAACATAGTCAAAGAAAGCAATATGGATGAGAATCCCTCTACCAAACCTCCTATAGTAACCAACCAACCCCAATAAACTCCTTGTGTTAGTCGGGGATGTGGGGGTGGGCCAATTTTTCATTGCCTCGATTTTGTGTGAGTCAACTTAAATACCTTCACCAGATATAATGTGGCCAAGGAATGCCATAGATGCAATCCAAATTTCACACTTCGAGAACTTACCGTACAACTCCTTATTCTTGAGAGTCTGCAGAACAATTTTGAGATGGTTGGCATGCTTCTCATTTCTATAGTAGACCAATATGTCGTCGATGAACCAAATAACAAACACGTTATACTATCAAAACACTCGATTCATAAGGTTCATAAAAACTGCAGGTGTGTTAGTCAAACCAAAGTACATGATAAGGAACTCAAAATGACCATAATGGGTTTTTAAGGCCGTTTTTGGGATGTCACTCTCTCACCCTTAACTGATGATAATTAGATCTGAAGTCTATCTTAGAGAAACAAGTGGGACCCCATAGTTGGTTGAACAAATCATTTATCTTGAGAAGAGGATACTTATTTTTTATGGTAATCTTGTTCAACTGACAGTTTATACACATCGTAAGGGTAGGACTTTTCTTTTGCACGAATAGGATAGGAGCACCCCAAGGTGAGACACTCTGCCTAATGAATCCCTTATCTATGAGATCTTTCAACTGCTCTTTCAACTCTTTTAACTCGGCTGGAGCCATCCTACATGGTGGAATAGGAATAGCCTATGTATCCGAAAGAGGGAGGGACTCCAAGTCATTTGGAAACTCATAACAAACTAACCGAAGGGATAGTGTCTCCACATTAGCTTCTCTAACTCGAACTATGTGATAGATACATTCCTTGGAAACTAACTTTTTAGCCCTAAGGTATGAAATGCAATGAGCTTTAGGCGTTGCTGGACTACTCTTTACTCTATGACTAACTCATTTGGAAACTTTGGTTCTACAATCAGCTGTGGCATAACAAGCATAAAGCTAGTCCATGCCTAGTATAACATCAAAATCAACCATGTCTAATTCAACTAAATCAACCATTGTATCTCTGTGATAGAAAGTGTGCAATATCTATGGACTCTTCGCAAAAATGGATTCACCAAGAGGAGTAGAAACATTGAAAGGTTACATAAGGAGTCACAAAGGACAAACTAGCTCTTGGATCAAGTAAAAGCATGCACGTCATAAAAAAAAGACTCAAAGCATACCAGTGACAATATTTGGCGAATTCTCTTGGTCTTGACGACTAGCCATAGCATACGACGATTTGAACCTCCGCCTTCACCTGAAGTAGCACCTCTCTGGGCTGTTCTAATTAGTGGTGCTGCAGAAGAAGATTGGGTCTTGTTGCCCCTATCAGCCTATCTCCCCATCAGACATTCTCTCTGGAAGTGACCCACTTGGCCATACTTGTAGCAACCATTTGTGCCCTCACAACACTCTCCTAGGTGGAACTTACCACACTTAACACAAATTGACTTTCTCTCAGAACCTCGGGCCACATTTCCTTGAGATCGGGAACTCTGTACTCCAAAATTATGATTACTCTACAACCTTTGATCATACATATTATTGAGCATAGGTGCATTGCTGATGATGGTGCATAATCAGAAGACATCTTTTGAAAGAAAGGCTTGTTAGCATTACCTTGCTTCTGTTGACTAGGCTCATGTCTAGATGACTTAGCCTTCTTATGCTGGTGCTTCTCTCTGTACTTCCTCTTGTCCTCTACTTGTTGAGCATAAACCATAAGTTTGGAAATATCCATATCTGAGATCAACAAATTTGCCTTGCACTCCCTTTTGACATGCTTCCCCAAACCAAAAACGAGCTTTCTCATCTTAGATCTCATATTTAGGACCATCTCTAAAGCATATCTAGACAGCTGGATAAACTTATGTCTGTACTCTTTCACCGTTAATCTCTCTTGCTTCGTATTCACAAACTCAACTTTTGCTTTCCTCAGCTCTCTAGGAAAGAAGTGTTCAAGGAGTGGATTCTCAAACTCATCTCGAATAGCAAAGTCACCATCCTCGCCACTGCTGTCCTCTCACTGATTGTACCAGACATTAGCAACGTCCTTGAGTTGATAGGAAACAAGCTCAACTCCCTCAGTCTCAGTAGCATGCATAACTTTTAGAATCTTCCATATCTCGTCAATGAAGTTCTAGGGATCCTCCTCAACCTTGGAAGCTGTGAAGATTGACGAGTTCATCATTGAGAAGTCTTTAATCCTTGTAGCAGCAGATAACTCTTGAGAACTAGAGCTAGGAACTGGAGTAGTTTAGTGACTTGTCTGGGCAACCACTAACTGAGTGAACATGGCGATAGCCTTTCTAAAATTTGCCAGGTTGAGCAGTAGGTGCCTGTGGAAATTCCTAGGCTCCAATAACTGTAGGCTAGGCAGCACGTGTTGAAGGAATTTCCTGAGTTCCATAGTCCTGCTCAGGCTCAACTGCCTGGGCCTTGGTCTTTGTCTACATTTCTAAGGTTGGGGGCATTATAGTCGGTGGCACCTTAGTGCTGGTAGTGTTCCTTTGGCTCACTGTGCATTTTGGAGGCATTAATGAGTAAGGAACTTCTATAGAGAGTCTCTATTATACGAACTTAGAGTATGAAAGAAGTAAGGCAATTCCTAATGTCCTATGGCCTCCTTATTATAGATGTGACACACCTCACACTGACAAGGATTCTACTAGACTTGGTTTTATAGACACCTTAGGACTCTTGAACTCTAGGCTCTAATACCAAGTTTGTCATGCAGCGAGCTTGCACCTTAGGCATGATCGGTTCTTGAAAATCATTCTTAATCCCCAAGAAAACCCTTGGCCTAGCAATCTCACTCAATGGAAGACTCAACTCATATAAGAGTAATGTAGATGGGCAACTCAACATGATTAATGAATAATGAAATAACAATTTTAAAATGCTCGGGATGAAAATATAACTCAACATGGTAAACTCAAATGATGAAATCATAGTTTTCAAAACAACTTTGAAAGGAATATGTGGACTCCATTCTACTATATCTATGAAACCTCTAATTGCTCATAAGAAGGTGCTGAGACAAGCCCGCGGCTACATCGAAAGAACTACTATAATAAGAAGAAATGAAATAAAAGAGTTACTCTAAGTGCAAGGACGTCTCTCCACATGCCGGAAGAAATTGATGTTCAACAGAGCGCCAATTGAGGATTTCTAATACCTGTGTCTGAAACATGAAATGATGTAACACCGGAAGATGTCAGTACATTGAATATACGGTATGTAAAAAAACTAAAAGAAACATGCTTAAAAATACTCAATCATATGGATACTGTCTAACTCAACTCAATAAAATATGCAAGTTTTTAGAAAACAAAATATTTCACAATTATAAAAAGTGCAACTCAGTAAAATAATAATAACTATTTTCTTGGAGAGTGTCTCTAATCGACAATCACTATTTATGAGCTAGTAATGATACAACAAACTATTGTTGCCACAATTATCCAATACCTTGTCAGGGTGAGGGACATAGTGTCACTGGATTCATAATAAAAGTCCTCTTTTGGGACAAGTGAGGAGTCGCCCGAACCAATGGTACGATCCTATCCTATGTTGGCTACATAATTTATGGGGCTTGAGTTGTCTCTACTCTTATTCAAATTGGTGTTCAATACTACTTCCAAAGTTAGCTCATTGTACTCGTATATCACAATTAAGTAGAAATGCTCAAAATCATCTCGTCTAGTCTCATCGGACTCTACTCAAAAACCTAATTCTTCTCAATTCGTCATGCTCTTTTTCTGAAAACAAAATGCTTTTAAGATTACTCATATCTCATCAAAATTCTTTTCTGAAAAACATCTTTTATGCTCCATTCTCATGCTTATTTGGACTTGGTAAAAATAATGCATATAGTCAATAACATCTGAACTTGGGACAGTCATGTTCCCTAAAACTCATATTTTACATCGATGCATAAAAACCATTGTCGTTAACTCAAAATAATGCATAATGAAAATGATGATCATCAACTCAAGTAGGGTTCATGTGAAACTAGGCATGAACAACAATTCAAGAATAAGACTTCTGTGTCTAAACACAATCTCAATGAATAAACAGAGAACTCAATGACAGAAATCATGACTCTTTCTAAACTCAAAGTAATTAGGGCTAAAACTCAATTTGAACTCTTTAAGGGTGGAACTCAGAAGTAGAGCGTGTGGACGAACTCAATCCAACGCCTATGGATAACCTTACATACCTGTAAGATCGTTGACCAAGGAAATTTGAAGAACTCAATGGAAACTCTTGAACCTAGCTTTTTTCCTCTCCGTTCCTGCTCTCAAAATATCCAAGTGTAAATGGGAGAAAAGGCACGTAGGGTACTAATAAGGGTTAATCTAATCCCAAAATATAATGGTTTTGATTGGGAAAGGGTGGGAAAAGACAAAAACTCCCTCCTTTAAAATTACCGAACTGGTCTATGAGGGGCATCTATTGTCTGTAGATGCTTGTATGGGCTGTAGAAGGCCGGCCGTGGAAATCAGGTTTGATTTTTGGGTTTCTGAACTTTGGGTCTACAAATACCTTCTACGGGTGGTAGACCATTATACGGGTCATCCTGTCAACTCGTAGAAAAAGCACTAAGACTTGTTTTTAAGGACTTGAAATTCACAAACTCATTCCACTGCTTGTAAACCATTCTATGAGTGGTGAATTCAAGTTGTAGAAGTCAGGTTTTTGAACTCTGGATCTATGGATCGTCCTGCATGCTTGTGAAAAAAGTACTGAGACTTTAGGCTCTCAGGACTTTGGGTCTACGAGACCCTTCGACGGTCTGTAAAATATCCTATGAGTTGTAGAATCTTATTCGTGGAAACTGATTGAGGGTTGACTTGTAGGTGTTTGATTCCACGAACTACCATCTACGATCCGTGGATCACTCTATGGGTTGTAGATCCGTGGAAACCAACTTCTACAGAAACATGATTTCTTTCTGGACTTCCTGGGCTCATCTGAATTAGGATGTTTTGGGGGTCTTACACTTCATTTGCTGTCATACTTGGCAATTTAGGATGAACTTTTTGACATCCTTGCTCGTACTTGGCCAAAGAAAATTGGATGATATGTAGTGAAAAGACCTCGTAATACCAGCATGACCTCCAATATGTTTTAGTGCCGGATCTGAGGGAATAATCAGATGCTCACGAAAGAGAAGCAGGCATTCCTGAAAGGTGAAGTGAAAGTGAACCTGCTGGAGCAAATGAAGAAAAGGGTGAAAGAGGTGGGGTTTATTTGTTGTGTGATGTCTGGTGGGGTGGATAAGAGAGAGCAAGCTTTTCTGTGATAGCAGGGGGTTGATTCGGTGTTTTAGCTTGGACCAATAATTTCTGCTCTTGTAGCATGGCCAAACTAAAGCCTAAAGGGCTGATTTCAAATATGCACCAAAAAGTTATTAGTTTACAAAAATATTGCTGAAAAAATAATAAGATGAAGGTTGTGTTTGGTATGATGGAAAATGTTTTCCTAAAAAATTTTTTTCTTGGAAAACAAGTTGGTTTCTAACTTATTTTTTTTATGTTTGGTTGGTGAGTGGAGAAAATATTTTTCGAAAAATATTTCTATTGTTTGGTTTAGTGAATGAAAATATTCTTCTAGACAATATTTTTTATTTTTGGCTAGAGAGTAGACAATATTTTTTAAGAAAATAGTTTCTAACATGAATATCAACCTCGATTTAGGACCCGACCTCGATATTTAATAAGACACCCTACCCAACTGTTGACCTAAGATTCGACTTTCAAATTTAAACTCAGTCTCGGCTTTCAAGCCAGAATCTGGCCATACTTGGCTCTAACCCTAATTTTCAAAATTTGAAATTTTTTCAAAAATAAATT
>JAABOM020061818.1:0-10713 GCA_011800125.2 Solanum clarkiae
AAAAAGTGCAGATAGTTTAAAGAGCCATTTTGCTTTATTCCATCATACTCCAAGGCCAAAAAATAGTCAATCTTTAGTCAATCTATAGCGACATTAAAGAATGATGAAAATGGATTGAAAATATCTTCGAAACTCAATAGAGAGGTTCTAACATTTTCAGCTCACCAGGAACATGACCCAAGTTGGTTGCAGCACCCTCCTCCAACATTCATGTATGCATTACTTTTTGAAACTCATCATATCCAAAATCATACAGGATACGGAGACCAACTCTAGTATCAGACAAATTTCCTAATTAATGGATTTAGAGAAAAAAGTCTTTTGACTCTATGGTAAGACAGATATACCCAAAAACATTTATGGGAAGTTTTTCAAGGATAACAGGGTCATAAAGCGAAGAGCTAATTATAAGGAAACAGTCCTTAAGCTTGAAGTGACGTTAAGCCACTCTCAACGTAAGCCTATGGCGAGTGCAGTCCTTGTTATTAGGACATATATAGAGATTAAAGCAAGCGAAGATTTTGACTGGCATCATATATTCATATCATTATCATATAATATAATACCACACAGAAATGTCCACTGTAAAAGGTGATGAACCATTTTACTGCTCCCTATGTTCTTTTTTAACAGTCGTGTTGCTCTTGTAGAAAGTTAAATGGACTAATTTTCAAAGGTAAATTAGATTAGATTAATTTAAAATTTTAGATATTCAATAACTATAGGAAGAGTACTATATATTGCATTTTTTAAACCCAAAAGGGAAAGTTGTTTCATTAGACAATAAAAAATATCCTACATCAATGTTACAACAGCACAATACCAGTCTCTGTAGGGACTGCGCGTACCCTCGCCCCAACCCCGCAGGCCTCATACTAATGGGATTGGGTTCAACCTTATAAGTTGGTCATTTGACCTTTCCACAATAGGTGGTCATTTGCTCTTTCCACAATGGTAGGGACTGCACGTACCCTCACCCCAACCCTGCATTAGTATGATATTGTCCGCTTTAGGCCAAAACCTCACGGATTTATTTTTGGACATCTCCCAAAAGACCTCATACTAATGGGATTGGGTTCAACCTTACAAGTTGGTCATTTGCTCTTAAGATCTTTGGTCCTAATGCCACACCGGTGACTCTGCACACGCGGCCCATCACTCCTGCCCTCCGAATCTGGGCTCTGATACCACTTGTAGGGACCGCATGTATCCTCAGCCCAACCCTACATTAGTATGATATTGTCCACTTTGGGCCAAGCCCTCACGGATTTGTTTTTGGGCATCTCTCAAAAAGCCTCATATTAATGAGATTGGGTTCAACTTTATAAGTTGGTCATTTGCTCTTTCAACAATCGATGTGGGAGGAGTTTGAATACCCAACAGTCTCAAGTAAAAGTTAAAATACTCGATGTTATTTTTTATTTAATAAGAGCAGATATGTAAGCAGCTTATGACATTTTGACAGAGTCAGCATCTCGTTCTCAGTTATTTGCAGTTGGATCCTCCGACGGAGCAATTCCATCTTCACCTTCTGATGGAGCACAAGGAGACTTGCAGTATCTCATGTGCTGTTGTGTTGGCTGCAACTTTGGGTAATGTGCCTCCAGTGGAGGTACTTTTGGGCTTCTTGTCTGCACCTTACATTCCAAGAGCCCAGTCAGTGGAATCAAAGTAAGCATGCTCAGGTTCCTTAGAGATTAGAGATGACTTCTTAGGTATTGTTCCTCCATATTTCTTTTTAAAAACCTCCTCTTCTTGTTGAGTGGATGGGTTGGACTTTTCATCCCCATCCTTGATGCTTAACATAATTCTTTCAACCACCAATCAAATTATGGATGCACCCTTCGTACTAATAATCAATGGATGGAGAATAAAAATTGTAATTTTTGTATATCAATATGATTAAAAAAATCTTAAAAAGATGGTCAAAATTCTTATTGTTTGACTTTCAAATAGAATATTATGACAACTAAAAAGAATATATAGAGGAAGTATTCACCAAGACAAAAATACATAACAAAAGTTGTTTTTAGTTTTCATTAAACCATGTTGGCATACTGAAAGCTCTTAGGTGTTTTGATAATGACAAAGTGAAGTAAGTCCAAGGAGATGCTAAAGAATGCTACAAAGACATTCCAAACAAGAAGTGAATCGAATACAGTGAACTAGGCAAAAGATGAATAAGAGAAACGGGCGGAAAAAGAAGAAAATCTTATCTTACATCAATAAACTCCTAAATAAGATAAACAAAGACATTGACCAAGAATAGAAGTCCGACAATAAATCTTCTAGGATGAAACTATATAAGGATCACTAATAACCCTAGAAGAGCAGGTTTTGCATTGAGCAAAAATTAGTGATCCAGCAACAAAAGCAAGGGGCAATCATTGAGCAGCACATTGAAAGAAAAAAGATCTAGAATGAGGATTTCGTTCTGAAGAAAGTCTTGTCTTGTTCTATTTTATTTTTCTACTGAGAATCATTGTTTAAGGATAATAATCATAGGTGTGCAAGAGTTTTAAGAGAGTTGCAATAAGTGTGGGTTTGGCTTCATGGAGAGTAGAGTAAGAGATTAGAGTTAATAGAGTTGTGTTGAGAGTAAAGGTTGAGTGATTACTGAGTTGTAATACAAACATTGCTCTTTGAAGTTAGTAAAGTTGGTTGAAATCCTACATATTGTAAGTAATGGTTATTTCTCCTTTGAGCGAGGAGGTTTTCCATTATAACCCTTGGTGTTGAATGTGTTTAGTATTTCTGCAACCAATGAAACAAGAACCTAGTTGAGTGGCTAATGTTTTTTTATTTGGTATCAGAGTAGGTCTTTTTACTCAAAGGTTAAAACCTTGAAAATAATTCATGGGTGGAAGAACACATTGATGGATCACTTGATTGGAGAATGCCCTGATATTTGGAATGTCATTCTCGATGGCCTCACTATTACCACGAAAACAATGTCTAAATGGAAGAATACAAGTATCTAAAGACAGGAAGGTATGGAATGCTGAAGATAAAATAATCAGAACAATGCAAAGGTCACAAACATTCTGATATGTGGAATAGATCTTGATGAGTACAACCAGATCTCAGCTTGTCCAGATGCAAAGGTGATTTGGGACACTCTACAAACTACTCATGAAGGGACAAGTCAGGTTAAGAAGTCAAAGAACGGCAATATGAATAGGTTATACGAGTTGTTCAGGATGATGGAAGGAGAGACAATTCAAGGCATGTACATAGGTTCACCACCATAATTAATGAGATCTATTAGACTTGCTTTATTTTGTTAGTTGATTTGTTCGGTATCGTGTTGTTTTTAGTACTCACCCTTTGCTTTTACAGTTGTGTAGGTTTTGAGCCCAGACAGTGAATAGTACATTTTCTTGATCATTTGTGGCTTACCAGGAGATTTAGAGAGGTAGCTATTGTCATCTGACAAACTCTCTTGTTCCTGCTTCTTTTTTACATTGTTCTATTCGAGAAGAAGGACAGTTCAAACTTGTAAAAAGACAGTTCAGACTTGTATTTCTTTTGATTTTTTGTATTGATAGTGGCTTGTATATATGACAAGCAATCCTTAGGTGGTATTTAAGCTTGTAAAGATTTTCATTTTTAGTTATTTATTCTATTCTGTTTCTCATTAAGTTTAGGCTAACTTGTTCTGGTGGGATTAAGTAAGTGTCATTACGTTCATTTTTGGATTATGACAGGTAAGTGGACATGTATATAATAAATGTAATGAAGTTTAAAAATAGTTGAATCTTAAATATATTATGTATCTCATACATATCAATTAATCAACTCTAGAATATTAAGATTGTGTAACAACGCACCTTGAGATAAGATGTTCCACATTGGCAAAATATAGGAAAGATGTTGGGTATATAAGTAAAGGACAGGTCTATATACTATGAGGCACTTTTTGGGGTGATCCCAAAGGGACAAATCCCTAATAGACTAGGTCCAAGAGCAGATAATACTTCACAGTTTTAGGTCAGGTTGTTACAGGTAGTATCAGAGCTACTTATGTGTCAGCCTTGTCGATATGGGGCCAGAGTTCAACTGAGTTTACGCAAATCCTAGTGAGGCTGTCATGGCCCAGACCTAGGATTAGGAGTGACATGGAGAATGTAAACCCGAGAGTCCCTAAACAAACGTCAAAGTATCCAAATTCACATTATCGGTTCATAAGCTTATTCAAATTATAAACACATAGTTCTAAGGGACAGGAAAATGGGAGTCACGCTATGGGGATACCATAGAAAAAGAAATTAACATAAATTCACATAACAAATAGCATATAAAGACTAAGGGGTAGGTAAGTAGGACTCATTGTATGGGGGCAATTCAGGATTTAGGACCTTCCATATTTCCACATCAAACATACATACATATCATAATTCTCATAATCAATCCATAATAGCCATATCCAAAAAGTAACCATAATTATAAGCTTAAAATACAAGACATAACACATAGATCCAATGAGAGACTACAAGATGTTCAATAATGTCTCTAGCCATAAGATGGGATGGGGGCTAAGACATGTCCCAGGATCACCGTCAAAATAAAGATAACAACATAAGGTAGAGGAATTGAGGCTTGTCCTTGGAAAATAGGAGTCACCACATCAAGCAAAATTTAAGATCCAAACTAAAGTCGTAAGGTGGATGATCGTAGTCCTTGATCCCTACATAGTGAGATTATGTAGGTAAAAGTATATGTTAGTACGTTTGAATGTACTAAGTATGTGGGATGCAATGCATGTAACTTACCAAAACTTGCATACAATGTTAGATGGCAATGGCACATAATATAGAAAGAGATATATAACAAGGAATGTAATATAACAAGATGCTATAAAACTCATGATGCATAAAATGCAAATAATGCTCATATATAGTAGGGACATGACCTCAACCGACATGAGTAAGACCAAGCGAGTTATTACTTGGAATTCCGATGAAATTCCCTCATCGGTAAAGAGGTGGTCTATTTGCTAAAGGTAAATCATACTTCACCTTACGGGAACACATCCCATTTCGTATGAAGCAACCTTCCTTACGAGAAGACATTCCATTCCGAATGGGATTTCACATAACCTATATTAGGCACATAGTTCCAGGAAATGAAGCACTCCCTCAATTCATCGGTGCTAAGTTGTCATCCTACAAGAATACTCATAATAAACATATATGTGCTTTCAAATAGGAGTAAGTCTCATCAAAACATTTCAATGCATTCTTAGGCCTAAAGACCAAACATTATTCATAATAATTCATATTTAGGCTCAAATTCCAAAATTCATAAGTCATAGTCATAATACTCATGCATAGGAATAGCTCATTCATATACAAGATGGTGTAAGTACCCAAAATGCCCAAAGAGACATAATCATAGACATGTATGTGATCGCATTCTTATCACAACCAATATTTTATCAAAATCATATCATAAAATATAATTGGACTTAACCCACTTCATAACTTCCATAAATATCTCATGTTCATGAATGCATATGCCATGAATGATGTGAGGATAACATGGGTAATTAAGATTCAATCTAAAATCAATAATATAATGTGAAATTGAAGTAAATACATAATTAAATCTACATTTAAAATCATAATATAATCACCCATGCATAAACAAGCCTTAAAAGGGACATACATATTCATAACTTCATAACTTCAATGTAAATCATCATGATAGGGCATAAACTAACTTAAAATCATCAAATATGACAACTCATACAGCAATTTAATTTAATAAATCCAAATAGCGAGAATCCATATTCAAAGAGAGCTTAAATTCATGAAATTTGATTGAAAAGATTTGGATCTCTTTGGTTAGAAGGAACAAAGATCAAACCCACATACCTTCACCAAAATGAAGAAGTTCCAAAAGAAATTTGAAGAAGAATTGAGTTTCCTTGATTCCCAAGTTAAAATCAACAAGAGCTCTTTGAGAGGAGTTTGAGGGAGAGGATTTGATTCTAGAGATTAAAGGCTAGTCTTGAATGAGAGGTTAGAATTAGTGTAGGAGAGGTTTAGGAATGTAGGGAGGGGGTTAAAGGTCTTAAAAAGCCTTGGGGATGGGCTAAAATATCAAAAATACCTTAATAAAATGAGCCCTTGAATTTTAAATGGGACTTCTCACGGCCAGCTTCACGGGTTATGAAGCTCTTCACGGTCCATGAAGGCACCCTTCTAGTGCAAACAGATTTTATGAAAAAGGGAATAACTTCTTCATCCGAACTCCAAATTAGGTGAAACCAAATGTGTTGGAATGCTAATTCAAAGAGCTTTAGTTTGATAGGTCGTGGGTCATCCTGTTCATTTTGTGCTAAGAGATATGACCTTTTAAAATTGACCCTTCTATCGGTACTTATGAAAAACTTAGCCAATTGAATTCTTTTGAACTTGGCTTGATGTAGGAGACCCATGATGGCCTTAAACAACATAAATAATCTTGAATTGAAGGTTTGAAAGTGAACTTAGCTTGAACTTGAGGATCCTATACTTAGAAAATTTTCGAAGAAAAGTTAGCCACACGGAAGGGCCACACAGCCCATGTGAAGCTACATGGGTCGTGTAGGTGCTCGTATACCAACACTTGGAAAAATTATCCATGATAAATTAAGAGACAGTGATACTATACTTGTAAAAATTCTCAATCCGGAAGTCATAGGGTTGGTCATACGGCTCGTGAACCATCATATGGCCCGTGAAGGTGGTCATGTGACTACACTTGGCTCCCAACTTTGATGTTTCAATCTCAAGGCCATCACACGGTCCTCCACACGATCCGTGAAGTGTCACACGGACTGTATAGGGTCCAAGTATGATGTGCCTTAGCTCGAAACTCCACGCCAAGGCCACACACTCAAAATGAAGACCAAATATCACTTCACTGGAGGCCACATGATCCGTGTGGCTTCACACGTACTGTGTAGTTTACCATGAGGTGACACTTGGTCCAAATTTTATCGAAAACAAAAATTTCAATCTATGATGAAGTCGTACAAAGTTGGGTCCTTACAGAGGCGGGGTAAACCTCAGTATTAAGTCTAGGCGAATCCTATGTGGTAGGGCAAACCTCAATGAGGATGCTAAGTCCATAGAGGGGGCTGTATATAACAACCCATCTTGAGATAAGATATCCTACATCGGCAAAATATCGAGAGAGATGTTGGGTATATAAGTAAATGACTGGTCTATATACTGTGAGACGCCTTTTGGGGTAAACCCAAATGGACAAATCCGTTATGGACTAGGCCCAAAAGTGGATGACACTTCACAGTGTTGGCTCGAGTTGTTACAATTTATGTATCAAATTTATTTATTAGGTAGTGCACAAACACATAACATTCTAATTTGAATAAGCCTAAACAAATATTAAAGAGACACATAACAACTCAAACATGATACATTATATTACTTGTAATAGTTATGTATCATATAAATAATTAAAGACATGAGATAACACAAGTTTAAATATAAAAATAGACTTGAACTCATATGTGTCAAAAAAAATATTAATAATAAAAAATAGAAAAAAATCAATCAGTTGTACTATCAGTGTTGTGTAATATACATAATTATACATATGATACAACTGATATTATTATAAAAACATTAGTATTTATGTATCAAACAATAAAATTTGAAAATATCAATGGATACATAACTTTCTAGTTGAATAAGTATGAGTGTATGAATTTGATATTAAAAGATAACGATTTTGTAAAAGTTATGTATCAAATACAAATCATTAACTTGATACATACTAATTTGTGTTTCAATAAATTAAGATTAACTATCAAAATTAATGTTTGAACGCTATACATTATGCATGCTAAAAATTAACGTATCATAATATTGAAAAAAGAAATCATACATTAATTTAAGTAATAAAAATAACTAGATAAATTAAAATTTTGGACCTATATGTATCACAAAAAGATGAACAACAAAAAATCAAAGAAAAAAATCAACAATATAATCTATCGAAAAAAATGAAGAAAACATTCTACACTTTGTTCTTTGCTCTATATCAGCTCCCATAACTTTTTCTTTCACTTTCAACTAGTATATGTACCCGTGCGATGCGCGGATAATAGTAAATTATTATTTATAAGTATTTTAAATTATTGCTTGTGATATCTTATCGAACATGTTGAAAGATATTATGTTTTAAAATGTTCAACTATCATGTCATTTCTCAATGAAATATGTTTCGTCTCTCCTTATACTCTACCCCCACCGCACCCTCAGTCCCTCATAAACAAATATGTATAAATAAAGATAATGTAACATGTCTTAAATTGTTAATATTGGCTTTTATTAGTTTATCATTTAGCATAATATAATTACCAAGTTCTATCCTTATTAATATAAATCAAATCTGTTTTAATGTTCACATCTCTTTAATTAAAATTTATAGACAATAATATGTTATCATCTACTTATTTCATTATATTTTAATAATATTATTTTTGCACCCCTCCCCCTTCCCCCTGCTCCCGCTCCTCTTCGTATATTCTTTCTACTACATTTTAATTATTCTTTCCTAGTTTGTCGGTGCTCAATTTCTTTTATTATGTCTGTTACACATAATAAGAAAATGACTTTTTATATTGTTTATTTCAATATATAAAATGTTTAGTTTAAATTTAAGTTACTTAATGTTAAATTGAGTTCTTTATTTATATAAAAGAAAAATTTATAGACAATAATATGTGTATCATCTATTATTTATTTTAATAATTCTTTTTTACATTTATTTTGTCTTAATTGTTTTTATGTATATTTAGTTAAAGATTATTTTTTTTTATTTTTCTTTAGTTAAAGTTTACTGTTTACATTATTTATTTCAAATTTTTATTCTACTAATTTTTTTCTCCTTTTATTTTGGCTATTTTTGTATCTTTAATTAAGTTATTTTATTTTATTTTATCTATTTATCATACACACAAAGAAAAGAAATTCTATTTATTTTTATTTTTTTTATTTTTATCCTTTCTAAAAAAAAAAAAGATGATCATATTTAATTTCTTTCATCATCAACACTATTAATTTCTTTTACTTTCTTACCTTTATCTCATAATTAATGTTATTTATATGATTTTTCTAAATCAATTTTTTTCTTTATTTATATTAGTAAATAGTTATTATAAGCTTATAAGAATTGCATATATATTTTTACAGAATTTGATTTGTTATTTTTTTTTAAAAAAAAAAAGTTTTAGATCATTTCTTCTACTAATACACACAGTAGTTTAAATAATATTCCTCTACTTCTAATTTTCTTTTTTTTTTTAACTTTTATTTTTAAAAGTCTATTGTATTTTCTAATTCAATTATTTTTAATCTCTTAATTAAAATATTTTATTACCATATTTATTAATTGTTGTCCTAGAATTGTCAAGTAGCTTTTCAATAACTTGTCACTTGGCTTAATCACGTTACAAACCACTCTCCTTTATTATATATATAGATAATGGTGTCACCATGGATCTTGACCCAATGTCCATATCGGAACCATCAACAATCGACCTTTTCTTCTTTTTTTGGACTTTTTTTCACAATTAATTTTGAAGTGAAAGATGCATCATTCTTTGACTAATTGGGTAATCATAATACTAAAAGATAGAGCATTATTCATATATATATGAGAAATTTGTAGATGAAAAGGCTATTTAAAAAAATTAAAATTTGAAAGAAAAAAATTGATGAAGAAGAAAAATTGTTACGAATTTGAATAAATAAAGGAGAAAAATTTAATTGTTTGACGTTATTACCATTTTGGGAGAGATTGATATCAATTTGTTTTGCATGATTTGTGGAACTACATTTAATTTGATAACTTTTCCTCTTTTTAGCGCAATAGCCAATAAGGTAATATATGGATAAGCTATGTATGAGAAATATTAGGGGATGTATTCAAAATCCATCAATTTTAAGTGATACTTTTTTTGTAATTTGAAAAAGAATAGGAATAAAATATGATTAGCTCTTAATACTATGAGATTTATATTAGTTATACTAAAAATAATTATTAAAAAAATTTTGAATGTACATGAATACTCTCTTTTGTCTCTATTAAATTATTAAAAAAGGAAACATTCTCAAATTCTATAACGGCGCAAAATACGAATAAGTTCACTAGTATGACAATATGTTAAAAATATCGCCAAATATATGGGGCCATAAATGATGTTTGATACCATTTGCTAAATACAAGCCTAATTTTTGGATTAGTCACCAAGTCCCAACAAATACCTGCTACTATAATCTCTATCTGTCAATTTCATGCTAAATCAATGACGAATACAAACAAAAAAGGCTATGATTGAAGTATTACAACTTGTATTTATGTCTAAAAAGCAATGAGAAGTGGTTCAGGAGCTCTATTTAGAAAAAAGTAGTGCAGTTATATTCATGTATGAAAAAGGAAAAAGAAATCAAAACTCTATGCCAAAGGCAGTATGTGGGAAACACTTTTTCCCCAACAAGGTACATACTTTGAGGCCTCAATGAAATTAGAACAGTAAGTTGAAATAATGCTCAAAAGGACAAGTTCGGTGCACTAAAGATTGTATACAGTCTTACCTTGTATTTTTGCCAAATAATGATCACATTGTTAGCATTATACAATTTGATTGTATTTGTCCCACATCGAAAGTAGGAACTCCCTCCTCCCTTCTCCTCATCT
>JAABOM020061819.1:0-10711 GCA_011800125.2 Solanum clarkiae
ATCTTGGTCAAAGATTATTTCTTTCGTGTTTTAATGCTTCATAATTCATATTAATTCATTTCTCCACCTTAACGACAGAAAATAATTGGTGAAAACCACCATTGTTGAGTTCTTAAGGTCCTAACTATGAAAGTGATGATTTTGGGTGATTTTTGACATGACTGTTGGGGAAATTGATTTATATATGCTATTGTGTTGATGAAACCATGATTAAGTGAGGTAAAAGTACATGAAAGTATGTGTGTGCACTTGATAAGCCAAAAGCCTGGAAAAGAGGATCGGACGGTCATCTACATGGCCTGTGTCACGTTTCACGGACCGTGTAACAGCTCGTGACATGTCGTTAGTCAGCACCACAGCCCAAGTCCCTCCAAACGGCCCCTTTCACGGACCGTGGCTCGTTACACAGGCCGTGACGGGTCACCTTGACACTGTACCATACATTTTTCTATATTATTACTCAGGATAATTTTTAATTTTAGTTTATATATGTTCATAATTGCAATGGCCCTATGATAGACCGGGTGACACCATTCTTAAGGGTTATTGTCACTTTTATGGCACAGGGGAAGTCTGAGTACCCGTTAGTGCATCAACCTGTGTGTGAATTAATTTCTAACAATGTATATTCATTTGTGGCACTTGCAGGTACTATGGATCCACGAGCGTAGCTTAGTCACATAGCGATAGGGACGAGCTCGTGTCATGCCTCCATGACTCCCCAACTGTATCATCTAGAAATCAGGATGGGAGTGACTCAACTGATCACTCCTCCAGTGGGTCCGAAGTTCGTTATAGAGACAATGTCTCCCCCCACTCTCCTCATACTACGCGAGCCCATGCATCAGGCCATTGCAGAGCTCCCTCGTCTGAAGGGGGGTCCCTTCCATGAGAGTTGAGGAGGAAGCAGCTACCCTGGAATAGGAGAACACTTCAGAGCAAGACGAGCAGGGGAAAACTCAGGAGGTTGAGGGTCATGATACTGAAGAGCAAGCGAATGAGGTCGAACTTTGAGACAGTGATGATGAGGCCATATATTTTGTAGTCTCCCGAACGACAGGCCCCGAAATTGCCAGGGCACTTATCGTCTTTCTGAGGGGCCGATAGATAATCCCAGGCGCTAAGCATATCTACACTAACGGACTTACAAAAGGTTCTGGGGCGTTCAAACAGCGGTCGGTCCTTCTTGAGGTTCAGGTAATCACTGACCAACTTGACAAAGATACTTTTAATTTATATAAGTTCGGTTGGATGGCACAACCACCAGGGTGCTACAGGCCCGCCATTGTTGAAGAGTTCTATTCCAACTATGTCACTAGTCTCTTGAACTTGGTGGAGGGTACCCAGTTGATAAAGGTGAAGAGACAGGTCGCCCTTACTAGGTCCCCGAGGTCACATGTAACGATGCGTGGTACACGAGTGAATATATCAGAAACCACCATCAACCGATTCCTATTTGGGCCAGACCACCAAACTCCTCCATATTCCCAGTTTATGGAGAGACACATGCAGATTATGGATGCGGTGCAGATGTTTAATTCATCATTTAGGGTTGCACTATTGGGATGGATCACAGAGCGAATGGCCATTCAGGGTTGGAGGCGCCTTAGGTTACAGACCGCAAGTGTCTTATCGCCAAAGCATCGTTGACATTTGGTGAAAAATTTGGGTGGTCAGTGGCACGGGCCAGGTTATGGCCCACAGGAAATGATAACCTACTCTAGCCTTCGCATGCTTCTCTTATAGCATGCCTGATGTCCATATACGGAGTAAATATGGGCCGAATTATTGCTTTCGAGATGCGGGACTGCGCTTTATCTGAGAGAGCTAGCATGCCCTTCCCGTGCCTAGTTCGTGCCCTTTGCAAACAGGCTGGTGTTCCCACTGCTCATTTTTTGGACAAGAAGATAGCTCCTAGGGGCATAGCCAACATTGCCCTGATTAACGATGTCCAAAACGCGCTCATGAGGAGCAGAACACGTTCACTAGGGGGCTGAAAAACTTCCCATTTGCACCTCCACAGCAACCCTTGCCATTTGAGGACTACACCACCACTCCACCATCAGGCATGACTTCTGAGCAGCCTGAGGATAGTGGTGCAGCTCCTCTAGTGCAGCAAGGGTACGCATATATGCATTATGATTTTTTGGCCAGATTAGTGGCAGACCAGCGGTAGACACGGTTTATTGTTAACCAAATTGTAGAGAGGATTCCGCAGGTGGTCTAGCCTCATTCACAGCGGATGGTAGACCAACATAATGAAGCCCTTCTGAGCTGAATCACCACCCATCGGAGCCAAGTAAGCAAGTTGGATGGATACTTCCATAGCATGTTCAGGAGTATGACTGGGGATGAAATGAAGGATCTGGTACAGAAAGTGAATGGTATGAAGGCTCAGATTGCTAAGTTGACTGCACAATACTAGGTCCCTGCACCAGCCCCACCTCTAGAGTCGTGGATGAACCTATTCAATGTACCCGTGGCGGTTTTGGATGAAATATGGGGTGTTCTACCAGCCCCATCTGAGGCACCCGCTCCACCCACTGAGTAGCTTAGGAGGAAGGACAAGGGTAAGCGCCGCGGTCATAAAAAGAGTCCTCCGAGTGACCCACAAAAGGAAGAAGACCGGCAGATACGCAAGGTCGCCAGGGCCCAACACCAAGCAGTAGCTGAATGGGCAGAATGAGAGCGACTGGCCGCACATGAGACACGGGTACGAGCCTCCGTTAGCACCTTTGGATCGAGTGTTACATATGCTGATGATGATACCTAGGGGGTTTGGTCCCACAGACACTGCTGACTCCTAGGGCATCCCTGGTATGCTCTATCCCCTATTTATTCATTAACTTGTGTTTTAGTGTAGTGAGGGCACTACACTATCTTTTTGGAGGGGGTGGGGCATCCTGCCACTTGAGAGTTTTTATTGCCATGTTTCTTTTCTCTCAAGTGTATTATCTAGTCGAACTGGCATGTTTGGGTTATATTATTTGTGTAAATATAAGTGTTCACAAAAGTCTAGGGTAGCCCTTGTGTTGATATTTGTGATGTTCCATGTTAATAATGCTAAGTATATATATGTTTGCATCTCATCCTTTTCCTGACTAACTTGCAAGATTGTGGTAAGTATTATATTTGTATGATTGGTATTTTGATAATGAAGTAGGCCTATGTGATATAGTCCCAATTAGTATAGAAGATGTGTCATATGTGTGTGTGAGCTAATTGCATAATTTTGTCGATGTACTTGTGAGATAGAACTTGCCTGGTTAATCCCACTGAAATAATTGAATGATTGGATTAGGAGGGGATCTTAGGCCATTTTTGTTGAATAGTCACTTAGCCAAGAAAAATTGACCAACCAAATGAAATTGTCCCTTCGAACCAAAAGTTGAGCCTAAATGGACCTTTTCTTTGTAGTCACCAAATCCACCTCTCCAATCTATCTGTTGGTCTCTGTTTTGGCCCTGGTCTCTCCAAGGACATTGTGAACCTCTGCCTAGGGCAAAAGCCTAAGTTGAGGGTGGCTTATGTTGGCCTTGGTCCTTTAGAAAGATATTGTGAACCTTGACCCAAGCCAAAGGCTTAAGTTGAGGGTGGCTAGTGCAGGGATATCAGAAAAATAAGTGTCAAAAAGAATAAAGTGATAAAAGGAGAAAACGAAATGGGTTATGACAGTGAGAAAAGTAATGAGCGAAAAAGAAAAAGAATAAAAATGAATGATGAGCATGGAATCATTTTCTGTACTGTGGGAAAAAGAGGGGCAAGAAAAGTTGGTGACCAAAAAGCAAATGGCTGAGTCGAAGCAAGTGTTTGGGAGAGGTTGTTTAGTCACTTTATCCCAAATATGCCTCACCCGAGCCCAAGCCTACGTTACAAGCCGAAAAAGTCCTAATGTGATCCTAAAAAGGTCATTCAAGAGTTGAGGTGGTGAAAATAAGGCCAAGTTCGTGATCGAGGCATGTGTGTCCACTGGAAGTCATTTCTGAGATGAGTGACTACATTCCAGTCTCTTTTTTACATGTTTACGTTGAGTGTGACACTTCTTTGTGGTGAGGGCACTATTTTCTGCATTAATTGATTGCTAACTTAACTAGGGTCTCTTTATTTCTTATCATATGTGGACTAACCATGCATGCATAATGTTTACCTTAATCTTTGTGAGTCCATTTGGGGTGTGAGCACATTCTTGAACTTGTTAGTGGGGCATATGTGTTGAAAAGTTGTGGGGCGATCCATAGTCTGAGTGAGCATTTGTGTTTATGCATTGTTTGGTTGAGTTGTTAGTTCTTGAGGACAAGCAATCATTTTATGTTGAGGGTGTTGATGAGTCGTAGAAACACGACTTGTGTAACACTTTAAACAAAGAATTTTTGCGCATTCTCAAGCAAACTTGATATTTTGATATTTGTTTTTGTTGTTTCTCAGGAAAAAGATTAAGGCAAGGAAGAAATGAGAGTACGAAAGGAAAAAGGATGAAAAAGATTGCAAAGAGAAGCAAAAATGGAACCAAGTGTGGGCACATGGGGGCCTACACGGCTCGTGTACATCCACACGGATCATGAGGCCTATCGTGGCCTCTCACTTGGCTACTGGCAGTGGCTACTTGGCGAAGGCAAGTCCCACGGCATGTGTCACGGACCGTGGGACATCAAATGAGTTGTCATGAGGCTAGTCAAATCGACGTGAAAGAGTAATTCATCAAAAGTTGAAAGATTTTGGCCAAGTGACACGAGACAGCACGTCTCATAGGCCGTTGGGAGTAAGACGAGTCGTGCAGTTGACCGTCAAAATAACGTGAAGGCATCACCATCGAAAACAAGTAAAATGAGCTAAGGGTGTTCGGATGGAGCATTTCACGGACCGTGTGACCAACCACGGTCCGTGACATTGAAGCATGTGGAAGAGTGTGAGCAAAAATAGCGAAGGCATGACAAACGGTCCGTTTCACAGACCGTCGTCCTCCACATGGGACGTTTGCCTGAGCGTCTAGTGGCACGTGACGAGCAATGAAGTTTGAGGCTAAGGAGAGTTACACAGACCGTTTGACGGTCCATCTACTGTCACACGGGCCGTGTGGTGGCCCATGTCCATGCCGACGAATTTTTCATATTTTAATTAGGATTGAGTTTTTTCTTTATATATAAATAGTTGTTTTCATTTTGTTTTTAGTTAGTTTGGGATAGTTAGAGCCAGAAAACATTGAAAAATATTATTTTCTTAGAGGTTTCACAAGATTTTGGGATTTTGCTTATCAAATTCAAGCTTGTAACTTGTGGATTCATCTATTCTTCAAATAGTAAGTCAATTATTATGAATTCCTTGTGTTGTTATGAGTTTTATTTCTTGAATATGTTAGGCTAAACCCACAACTAGGATTGTGGGAAACATGACAAATCAATAAGATAGGTGAATATGGGGTAAATCTCAGGATTGATTAGCGTATATGTCGTAGTAATCTTCATTATAATCTCTTCCTTGACGAGTTGACACATTAGGGAAAGCCTTTATTCATTACATGCCCAAAAAGGATGTTTTGATTAGGAAAAGAGTTCTACAATGGAAATTCGAGGTTTTTAACCTAGTCTAAGTACTAAAGATCAAAAGGTGAGAGTATTCTAGGATAAACAACAAGGGTTAGTACGTAGACATTTTGAGACCGAAAAGTGATGAATGATATGCATTTAAGAGGGACTGAGAGATAAATTAGATGTTACATAACTAGTTAGGTCTTATATACGTAATCATGAACGAGTTTACCACTAGATTCATCTATCACATTAGATATCATGGGGAACACAATCCTAGCTTCGCATAAATTGTTTGAAATCTAGTCATTCTAGCACTCATTTATTGCTACTTTAGTAAATTAGTTTGAAAAACCAAAATCCCCCATATTTACTTTATGCACTTTTCTTTCGGGATTAGATATTATATCTGAAAATGGTACTAATAGATATATTTTCACGCATTCCCTGTGGAATCGACCTCAACTCTGGTTGAGTTCTATATTTGATCAACGATCACTTTGCTATTCCTTTTGGAGTATAAATTTGGGCGTACCAGAGGTCTATACCAAAATCTATTTCCCTTTCGGGAGGAACACCAGGAATGTCATTTGGGAAGATATCAAGAAACTCATTTGCAATCGGAACCGACTCTATGGAAGGGACTTTGGACTCCACATACTTAACCCTCACTAATTAGCATGGTGGACCCACATTCTTCGCTTACCAAGTCGGAGACCCCCATCACGAACTTATTCATCCTAGATCTAGGATCGGCCACCAAATAAGGTGCATACTTTGAACGTTGATTAAATTTGAGGGCATACTCCCTCACACTAATAGCACCATGTTTCAAGTTCATACACTCCACCAACTTAGCTTCCCTAAGCTCAAAATGGAAAAATCAATTAAGGAAAGCCAATTTGAACTCCTCCCAACCACATTACCAATTTCCTTCTCACCCTTCCATTGATCATACCATATTTGGAATACCACTTTGAGTTGGTATGCTGCCAACTCCGCCTTTTTATTTGGCCCAATACCCATGATATTCAAAATCTTGTAGACCTCATCAACGAACCCTTGTGGATCTTCATCCACCTTTGACCTATAGAACACCAAAGGATTCATCCTAATGAAGCCCCTTACCCTAGCTCCCAGGGTAGTAGCATTAGGGGTTTGGGCCCCTTGATTGACTTGGTTGGCCACATCTTGGGCAAGCATAATGGGAGTATCCCGGAGCTCACTACTGGTAGGTTGCTCCTTGGGAGTTTGGGCCCTTCTTCCTCGAGTGCTTGGCATGATTTAGCATAGCAAAGAAAAATTATAAGGTGGAAAAACTTACCACGACTCTATAGCACAACTTAGAACATAAAGAAGGGAAACATTTCTTAAAACGTCTCATAGCCTCCTATTCGTAGTCATGGTGCGCTTCATAACCATGAATAGGAGTCTAAACAACACGGTGTGTTGGATTCCGAGGATCTATCAACCTAGTGCTCTAATACCAAGTTTGTTACAACCCAAGCCTAGGGCCTAGACATGACACGGCGAATGGGGAACTCGAAGGAAGCCCAAACAAGCCTCTTAACTTATCATTTCACATCATTGGTCATGAAAGCATATAAAAGACATAAAGAGTAAGAATGGGAGAAAAGGGCTAAGGGAAAAAAAGTTCGCATAACATCATAATCAAGAGACAAGAGTCAAACTCACATCATAGATACATAATATGTCCAACAAACACCTCTAATACTTCGATAAGAGAGGGGGCCAAGACAAAGCAACCAGGCTCACCCTCATAGTCAAATAGACAATCAAGAATAATGTCTCAATAAATAATAAAAGCAACATAGACCAAGGTCCCCCAAGTGGAGAACTCACCAAAAAGCTTGAGTAGTACCGATCTATCCAAGTGGAGAAGGAGGATGATCAACTTGGGCACCGGTTCCTACATAGTGATATCATGTAGGCAAAAGTATGCATTAGTACGTTTGAATGTACTAAGTATGTAGGATGTAATGCAACAAGGGATAGGCTTCATTACAAAAAATGCATAACAATAGGCAATAGGCATAATATAATAATATGGCATATATGATCAATGCATAATTGAAACATGCTCAAGTAACTCATGCTCATATGGAATCTCATATGTGTAGAATAGACCAATCTAGCTTTCCAAAGTACAAACCCCTTGGTAGATTGGTGACGATGCCACTCCATCACTTAGCTGGTGAGGTACAAACCCCTCACTAGGTTGATGAGTACAAATCCTCATCTAGGTTGATGGCGATGTTACCCTATCACCCTGGTGGTGAAGTACAAACTCCTCACTAGGTTGATGAGTACGAACCCCCATCGAAGTTACCCGGGCTCTTAGTCCCCCAGATTGGGCGTGGTTTAACGCAACACTTTATATAGAATTCATCATATACATAAGCTCATTTCATCATCATAATATCATTCATATCATAGCTCATGCTTTGGACCATCAATTCCTCAAGAAACCACATCCGAACATTTTATCAAACACTTAGAGGGTGTGTACTGCTAGTATAAAATCGTGAAATATAGAGATGAAATTATGCAAGAATATCCATTGTAAAATCATCAATCAACACCTTGAAACACCCTCAAGCAATATATATCAAAAACCCTCATCAAATCTTACATTAGGTCCAAGATCTATAGCTCAACACATAGCAAAACAGTCACAACTTTATATAGCTTTAACATAGTTCCTAGACATGTTCATACTAGTAAACCAATTTGTAAAATCAACTTTAACTCATGAAAATTGAGTAAAAAGGAGATTAAGGCACCATGGGTGGAAGAACCCAATGGCAAGAACCTACATACCTTAGTTTTGAGGAAGCTCTTGATGAAAATTGAAAATGGAGGCTTGAAGCTTGAAGGAAATCCTTAATTCCGAATGAGGATTTTGAGACTTGAATTTGGGAGTGAAAAATATGGCTAAGTATTTGAGAGGATATAGGGGAATGTTTAGGATGATATGAGGATAAAATATGACTAAATATAGGTAAAAACATGTTTGAGAACACTTAGGCCGAAGACCCAAAAGTCTTTGACCAAGATAAAAATCACTAGCAACAAAATACACATGTCCATATCTGGTACATGACACGAACCTATCGCAGAGGCAAAATTAACACATGCTCGCAACAACTGCGCGTTGCGGCACTGTCGCGGATCGATTCTGGATAAGAAAAATTATGAAAAATGAAATTGCTAATCATTTGCTCTTAAATCAGGGTTAGACCCTTTTCCCCTAATTTTGAACCCCTGAACAAGAATATGAAGTTGGATTTTCGATATCATGCACGAATTGTGAGATGTATGAAATTTAAAATTTTGGGCATTTCGAGGCACATTTTCGGGCAAATTTTGGGGTCGTTTCAGATCGTTCTAGAAAGGATTGGGTATGAAAGTGAATTTGAGTACAACCTTCCATCCACAAATAGATGGTCAGGCAAAGCATACAATTCAAATGTTAGAAGATATGTTGAGAGCCTGTGTTCTTGATTTTAAGGGAAATTGGGTGATCACCTACCATTTATTGAGTTTGCATATAACAATAGTTATCATGCAAACATTCAGGTGGCTCCCTTTGAAGCTTTATATGAGAGGAGATGTAAATCACCAATTGGGTGGTTCGAAGTTGGAGAAGTGGAGTTGATTGGTCTTGAATTTGTCTATCAAGAAATGGAGAAGGTTAAGGTCATTAGAGAAAGATTGAAGACTTCACAAAGTCGCCAGAAATCTTACACCTATGTGAGGAGGAGAGATTTGGAGTTCGAGGTGAATGATTGGGTATATTTGAAAGTGTCACCTATGAAAGGTGTCATGAGATTTGAAAAGAAGGGTAAATTGAGTCCATGCTATATTGGACCCTATCAGATTGTGAAGAGGATTGGGAAGGTTGCCTATAAACTAGAGTTGTCTTCCGAGTTAGATGGTATCCATCCGGTATTCCACGTGTCGATGTTGAAGAACTGTTTGGAAGATCCTAACTTGGTAATCCCTAAGGAGAGCATTGGAGTGAAGAATAGTTTGACCGACGAAGAAATTCCAGTCCAAATCCTTGATCGTCAAATTCATAGATTGAGAACCAAAGAGATAGCCTCAGTGAAAGTCCTATGGAGGAATCTATTTATTGAGGAGGCCACATGAGAATCTGAGGAAGAGATGAAAGCAAAATATCCACACCTATTTGTGCCAAATGATGAGAATGTTGAGAAGAGATGAAAGCTAAATATCCACACCTATTTGTGCCAAATGATGAGAATGCTGAAGGTAATTCCCCTACCCTTCACTAAGTTGATTGTCCTTTCTTGAGTTGATTGTTTATTCTTGAGATCGAATAGAATTGATTGATGATTGAGATAGAATCGAAAGTTTGATTGATAGATGTGGCTGATGGAATGAATTCTGAGTTTATTCGTTCCTTGATATCCATGTTTACTCATCATTCAAGGACGGATGATCACAAGGGGGAGATGATGTAACACCCAGTAAAATTACCAAAATATCCCTAGAATGTATATATGCGTGTAACGCGTCTTCCCATGCTTCATTTGTGAATCCGAGACCGGATATGCAATCAGCATGAAAAATTGAGTGAGAAAATGATCTCGTTCGAATTTTATAGCCATCGGATCGAAAAATAATTTTTCATAATTAACTCTGAAACAGTGTTGGTGCATGCTCAAGGCGCGATGCGCCAGGTATGCGGACCAACACTTACATTTTTTTAATTTTTTTACGGGAATTGAAAACTCATTTCGAAACAAAGATTTAAAAAAATACGCAGGTCCGTGCCCATCCCACATAACAAACTGGGCATTTTCGGGATGAACTTTTTCTTTTTAATTTGAGAGGCATTCCGGTTAATTCCCAACCCCTCCTAAACTCAAAACACGATCAAATTAGGTCATTTTGATGAGTAAAAAGGGTCTAGAACCTCATTATAAGTCCTTTTCTAAACACTTGAAAGACTAGGGCTTGAGAGAAGAAGAGGAAGGCTAGATTGAAGAATTCAAGGAAAATTCTTGATGGTTGATTGGAAAAGCTTTATCTCAGGTATATAAGGCTAAACTAAAAGCATGATGTCACGACCCGTCCCAGGGACCGTGACTGGTGCCGATAAGACACCCAAACGGCATCAAACTGGGTTCCCCATCTTA
>JAABOM020061820.1:0-10710 GCA_011800125.2 Solanum clarkiae
TGATTCCATACTCACGCACCATAAGTTAGTAAAATTTAAAATACACCTCAATCACAAAAATTTTTCCGAATGAGCAATTGACCCCCATTTAGATAATTACGGGGTCTAACAGTTTTTAAAATGGTTTGTCGTTTACCAACAAATCTAAATGGAGAATTGTGATATTTCGCATTTAAATGATTCCACAATATAGTAGTCCTATTGTTTGATGAAAGGTACTCACAGCTTTAATACTCATGTAAGAGATTAAGTAGGGGAAATATGATTTTTTGACCCTCATGCAACTGAGCTTAGAATATAAATTCCAAGCGCCTATGTACCTCAATGAAGAGGATCAAATCATTACGTAGTTTTGAAAGAGTGAGTGTTTTTTTTGTGTGATGTACACAATTTATACTTTTGCGGGGCAGGAGTAACATGTAGTTTATGGTTGTACGTCACGGAATGCCATCTCACTTCAAGGATAGTACCTGTTGAGGAATTTTGCATTTATGGGACCAATCCTTACGCCATTCGCATCGACAAGTCTATAAACGTCATTTGAATATGCTTCTTGTACTACATATGGTCCATCCCATTTCGAGGTGAATTTTTCCCCCGACTTATATGAAGTGATAATGGGTCTCCTTACTGCGAGGACTTGGTCTCCGACTTGAAAGCACCTTAGGCGAACCTTTTTGTTAAAAGCACGAGATAAACGAGCCTGATAGCATTCAAGATTTTATTGAGCTTCGAGCCTCTTTTCATTTAGTGCTTCTAACTTAGAGAGATATAGTCAAGCATTTCTTTTCTTCGGTAAGTCCCTCTTGAATAGCAAGTCTCAAGAAAGGTATCTGTCGCTCAAGTGGCAGGACTGCTTCAACTCCAAAAGCAAGCGATTATGGGGTTTCTTGAGTTGGTGTGTGATATGTTGTCCTATATACCTACAAAGCTTCTTCCATTCTTTCATGCCAATCTCATTTGGATCTGGAGACTACTTTCTTCAAGAGATTGCATAAAGTCTTATTGAATGCTTCAGCAAGACCATTGGTGGCAGCATGATACATAGAGGATTTGCGCTGCTTGAAGCTGAAAATATCACAAATCTTATTCATCAATTTTTTATCAAATGGCTTTCCATTGTCAGTTATTATGTATCGAGAAATGTCGAATCGGTATATGATATTCACTTGAATAAAGTTTGCAACATTCTCCTTCTTTACTTCTTTGAGAGTGACAGCTTCGACCAATTTTGAGAAGTAATCCATTACAGTCAAGATATATAGGTGTCCACCAGAAGATTTTGGGAGTGGTCCAACTACATCCAATCCCCAAGCATTTAATGGACAAGATGCAATAGTCGGGTGTAAAACTTCATATGGTTGATGTATGAAGTTTTCATGGAATTGACAAGCTTTGCACCTTCGAGCATAATCTAAGCAATATTTTACCATGGTTGGCCAATAATACTTTATTCTCTTTATGTGAAAATGGAGCCTTGGTCTAGATTGATGCTATCCACATACTCCGAAATATGCTTCCTGCAGAGCTTGACTTGCTTCTTTCTCTCCCAGACATCGAAGGAGTATGCCCTCAAATGATCTTCTATATAGTATGTCCTTATAGTAAAAGGAACGAGGTGGACGATGACGAATGTCAGTCCTCCTTCTGGCATCTCCTGGGAGTAATCCCATAACATAAGCAGTCGATGATAGCTTGTCGCCAGTCCTCTTTGTTAACTTCAGAAACTGCAACAATATGCTCAAGCTTATCCTCTATATGTTCATATTCATCCAGTGGTGGTACTACCCATTTTTGACAGATAGTAACTTGTGTTTGATCAGAAAGAGTTAGAGCTGAAGCTAGAGCAACTAAGGCATCAACTATTTATTTTTCTTTCTTGGCATATGTTGGAGGGTCACATCTCCAATCCATCCTATTAACTTTTGAGCATAATAATGATATGGGCACAGTTCAGGCTTTCTGACCTCATAAGTTCCCAAAAGATGTTTAATCACTAACTGAGAGCCAACAAAGACTTGCAGTTGTAATTGTTTCATGTCGACGGCCATTTCGAGACCAAGTATCAATGCTTGATATTCTATAACACTATTGGAGCAACGTTGTTTCAATGTGAAGGAGAATGGTAGGACTTCTCCTTGTGAAGTGACAAACACCACTGCAGCGCCAGCTTTGCCATCATGTGCAGCCCCATCAAAGTATATCTTCCAAGGAGGTTGTATTTCATAGCCATCGCATCTTCATCGGGGTGCTCATCGGTTAGTTCCCAATCATCTGGTATTGGATGGGCTGCCAAGAAATCTGGTAATACTTGTCCCTTTATAGCTTTTTGAGGGACGTACCAGATCTCAATCTGTTGGAATTGGAGATACCACCTTGCTAGTTGGTCACCAAGGACTAGTTTTGACATGACAAACTTGATGGAATTTGCTTTAGATATGAGACGAACAACGTGAGCTTGAAAATAATGCTTCATCTTTTTGGATTGATAAGACTAGAGCCAAACATAACTTTTCGATTGGCGAATAATTCAGCTCATTTGGTGTCATCATTCTGCTAGAGTAGTAGAGGGAGTTTTCTTTGTCTTTGCTATTCTCTTGAGCTAATAGGGCTCCAACAGACCTTTATTTTGCCGCAATGTTGAGTATCAATGGCTTTGCAGGTATATGGATGCTAGAATTGGAGGGTTTGCCAGATATGCTCTGATACTTTCAAAAGTTTCGCTATATGTTTGGTCCCACTTAAAAGGAACACCCTTCTTCATAAGATGGCTGAATAGTTGACATCTTCCAGCTAAATTTGAGATAAACCTCCTCAGGTAAGCTAACTTTCCTTGAAGGCTTTTTAACTCATTAATATCTCAAGGCTGGGGCATTAGGATGGTATCAATTTTAGCTTGATCAATCTCGATCCCTCTATATCACACAATAAAGCTAAGAAATTTGCCAAAAGTAACCTCAAAGGCACATTCCAATGGGTTCATCCATAACTGATATCTTCGGAGCAATTCGAACACCACTCTTAAGTGTTTTAAGTGGTCGCCCCTATTTCTCGACTTCACCACTAAGTCATCAACGTAACATTCGATATTTTTGTGAAGTAAGTGATCAAATATATTCTGTATAGCCCTTTTATATGTGGCACCAACATTTTTTAGACCAAAAGGCATCACTTTGTAGCAATAGATACCTTTAGGGGTGCGAAATGGAATGAGTTCTTCATCCTTTGGTGACATACAGATTTGGTTGTGACCAGAAGAACCATCCATGAATGACATTTCCTCATAACCAATTATAGCATCGATCATTAGCTCTGGAATGGGTAGTGAGAATTCATCTTTAGGTTATGCATTGCTGAGATCTCTAAATTCAACACAAACTCGAATTTGGCAATTCTTCTTCCTTATAGGAACAATGCTTGAAATTCGCGTGGGGTATTTAACTTCACGAATGAATCCTGCCTCAATGAGCTTGTTGACTTCATTCTCGATCAATGGGACCAACTCCGGCTTAAAACATCTTTGGGCCTGCTTCACAGGGTGAGCATTATTCTTTAGGTTATGCATTGCTGAGATCTCTAAATTCAACACAAACTCGAATTTGGCAATTCTTCTTCCTTATAGGAACAATGCTTGAAATTCGCGTGGGGTATTTAACTTCACGAATGAATCCTGCCTCAATGAGCTTGTTGACTTCATTCTCGATCAATGGGACCAACTCCGGCTTAAAACATCTTTGGGCCTGCTTCACAGGGTGAGCACTATTCTTAATTGCCAATTGGTGGACTGCTACACTAGGATTTCAAGCCAAGTATTTCTTTGTAATTCCAAGCGAAGACATCCTTATACTCTTTGAGTAGATTCATATAAGTGTTTTCTTCCTCAACTTCTAGAAAAGTGCTTAAGTAAGTTGGCCTTGGGTCTTCATCAGTGCCAAGGCTAACTTTCTTTAAAGGATCTATCGTGGCTTTCACCTCTTTTTCTAGTTCTTAGAGCATCTCTAACATCTTCTTCCTCTTATCGATTATTCTCACTAACAGATATTTGATAATACCTAACAATATATTCTGATCCTCCATCAACCTTTACTTGATATGAGGTATCGAGCTCCCTCAAAGCTGTAATATGATATGATGAGCCTACACTTTCTTCATCTTCCTCACGTTCCTTGGTGTAAACCACGGTGTGAGTCTTTTCCTTTAGCACCTATCTACATGAAACCATGAGTTCCACTTTTCGCTTCATCTTAGAGGGAATTGTACTTTGGACATCCTTTTGGATAAGTTGAACAAGTGTTGTCACCTTTAGGTAACTTCTCTGATGCTTCTTATTTTCTCTCTTCAATTGTCCTAACCTCTCGAACGCAGAAGTTCTCGTAGTGGGTTTTCCAAGTCGATCAAAGACAGAAGGCCTTTTGTTAGAAGAAGAAGACTCATCTTCGATGGTGATGTAATTATTACTTGCTCTTCTTATGGAAATACGGACTGGAGGTGGTTGGCTATAGCCCAAACCTTCACGCGCTTTCCTGGTGACATCATCTATCTTGAGGTGGATTTTGAGCCACAAACTCTCCTAGCAGCTTTGAAGACAAGTTGATTGCATCAATTCGTTTGATAGGAAGAGTTTGCCCTCCCAGTGTATTTCCTTGAATATCATATGATTGACTTGCCTCTATCTTTGCCTTCGGAATATAGCGAGGTACAAAAGTTGGCTTCTTCTTTGAGGACATGATCTTCCCTTTATCTGGATAGGACTCCAACTCCCCCAATACTATCCTTGACCTTTCTAACCACCACATCAGTTCTTTTGCTGGCGAGCGCATTGGACTTGATCGATTTGACATTATCGAGTTTTGCTTCCTTCACAATATAATTCTTCAGATAGAATTTTGCATTAACAAAATGTGACTCAGCTTCGGTGAAAGGATTATCATCAATAATTATTTTTCTTTCAATTCCATCTTGGAGATACTTCAAACATTGGTAGTAAGAGGATGAGACAATTTTGTTCTCATGTACCCAAGGCTTACCAAGCAATATATTATATGAAGTTTTTGCATCGATCACATGCATCTATGCACTAGATCGTAAATCACCAATATGGATTTCTAACTTGATGGAGCATGTAGACCTTTGCTCCCCTTGGTTGAATCTTTGTATTAATAGATGACTTTCACCAAGTTCCTCAGTCTTGATGCCTAGTTCTTTCAATGTATGGATGGGCAGAATGTTAACTCCATATCCTTCATCAATCAAGATTCTATTTATCCTCTTTTCTAGCACTTGCCCTACCATGTACAAAGGATGATTATGTAGCTTTTCACTGAATAGGAGATCATCCTCTGTAAATGTGATTTTTGTATCACATGCATGTGTTTTTTAGGAAGAGGGTTCTACAGGCTTCTCAGAAGATAAGGGAGACGCTTTTAATGAGGTTTCGCCCATTGCTTCTTCTTTATCCATGGGAGACATCTTCGATGAACTTTACCTACTGTTTCTCCTTTGTCAGTGTCAAAACATGACACCTCCTTGTTGTCTTGGGCAGTTCTAGTGTGAAACCAACTCGGTAAGAACTCTCAAAAAGTCACAGGACGTCGTGCTTTATGGTAGTGATGCACTTCTACCTTTTCGTTCTATGGATGTGTGACTAGCTTTTGCTTCCTTGGTCTCCTCACCATCCTTCCTCTGGTTCGTTTCTTAGATGATTCTCTTTGTGAACTTGTCTTGTTGGATCTTCACCTAGTCACGAGAATTCAACTTTCATCATCATCTCTATCATTTGGATTTTGTTGGGCTCTGAGGACTTCTCTTTTTCATAGGCATATATTTGGATCGAGTCAAGTGAGCCAAAAGTGATAGAGATTTGGTTAGAACTATCTTTCCCATCATCAAGGACAATCTTCTCTTTTTTATCCAATTACGTGACTTTATCCTTGAAGACAAAACACTTTTTAAAAGGATGACCCAAAAGTCTATGATATTTGCAATAGTTTGGATCATCAATTTTTCCAGCTTCATTGGGCCATTTCATGTCCGATAACTCAATGAGCTTCAATTCAACTAATTCATCAAATATTTGAGAAACATCAGAATCCAAAAAGGGGTATTTTTTTTCTTGCATCTCCTTTAAAGTCAACTTTCGATTGGACATCCTTGAAAAGTTTTCTTCATACTCTGCTTCTTGCTTTCCTTCGTAGTGAACTTCATAGGCAATGCATTGACATTCATGGATTCCTTGTTATCATTATTGAGCACAAATTTGCTCCATTTCTTCAGTTCCTACTTGTCCTTTCCTTTGCAAGGATCATGGACAAGCATCATACTTTTCCTGCAGAAGACATGCTTAACTCCATGTCGTAAGCACGAGTAGCTAGATCCTCAAAGGACTTTGGCTTGATTCCTTGTAGGATGTATAGAATCCCCCAGTGCATTCCTTGGATACACATTTCTATTGCAGAAGCTTCAATAAGTCTATCTTTGCAGTTGAGACTTGCGTTCCTCTATCAATTTATGAAGTTAATGACTGGTTCATCCTTTGTTTGGCGAGTATTTGTGAGTTCTCTCATGCTCATTGTGCGCCTTGTACTATAGAAATGATTGAGAAACTCATGCTCTAGTTTCTCCCAATTATCAATGGAATGAGGTTCAAGATCTGTATACCAGTCAAAGGCATTTTCCTTCAAGGAGCAGACAAATTATTTGACGAGGTAGTCTCCATGAGTCCCAGCGTTATTACATGTCCCTACAAATTGTGAGACATGTTGTTTTGAATTTCCTTTGCCCTCGAACTACTGAAATTTGAGGGGTTGATAATCGGCGGGCATTTTAAGGCTATCAATCTTTGCAGTGTAAGGCTTGGCATACATATAAGAAGACTTGGCAGAGACTTTATGCTTGTCTTTGATGGTCCCTTCAATGAACTCCATCAATTGATCAAGAGGGATCATTCCTTAGGCGGAAACTAGCAGCTCCTTGAGAGTCGGCGCTTGCTTTGCAAGATTTTCAGTCTCTTAAATCTCAATACCCTTCTCAGGTTTATGGCTAGATTCCCCATCTAATAATCCATCTACTCTGTCCATTAACTTATCGATGCGAGACTCGTGGTGTTGCATATGTCCGGTCAATCCTTCAATCATATTCACTAGATTTGGAAGTTGTTCCTCCGTGGATGAAGCATTAGTTGTCATTTCTTGCATGACTATTGGAGGTATTGAAGAGTAGCATAGATTATTGTAGAAATTGATCTTCTGAGGTCTCACATTATGCGCTGCATGTGGAGAAGATTCATTGGATGAGTCGTAGTTTTTTTTTTTTACAGTAGAATTCTTGGAACCAGAGACCTCAAGTAGAGCCAAAGTCTGCTTGATCTTCTCAGCAATACTACTTCCTTCGTCTGAAGCATTTGTAGAGGACCTTGCTCCCCTTGGAGTTGAAGATCCAAAATCAAGAGTTAGTGCGGACGACACTCACAGTGTTTGCTGTCCTAGCATAGTGGCTTTGCTCCTTGTAATAACTCCAACACTTGCAAAAGTAATACCCAGAATTCCCTCTACTTCAGCAGAGAACTTGGAATCAGCAGCCTTGGAGAAAGTTGATTGTGAGTTGATCTTCTTGAAAGTCATTTGAATATTCTTTAATAATTGAAAAGTTGAGATGAAAGGTAGAGATTGTCCTATTGGGCGTGCTAGAATTTGTATGACAATAAAATTCGCATCTTAGAAAATATTATTCAAGGAATGAAAAATATTGCTACAATTGTAGTATTTTATTCAAGGAGTGAGTTTTACAATCTCTATGAATCCTCTGATTTGCCTTTTCAAATATGAATTCGAGGGCTCTTTAGCTTGTTCTTGAATCTTGAAAAACTTGATAGATTTGATCTTGACTTGTACTTGAATTCAAGGCTTTTGGGCTTGATATTGAATTCGGTGCTCTTGATCTTGATATACAGATTTAATGATCTTGAACTTGATCTTGATATGGATTTGTTCTAGAACTTGATCTCGACTTGTACTTGAATCCAAGGGCTTTTGGGCTTGTTCTTGAATTTGGTGGTCATGATCTTGATGTGTTCTTGAACTTGAATGCTTGATTTCTTGATTTCTTGAATTCTTATTGCTTGTAGAGAAATTTGTGCATTTGATCCACGAGCTGTCTTTTACTTCTTGTTAGAATTCTTGATGTCGATTCTGAATTATGAGGACCCCTTTATATAGTTGTAGAATAGAGAAGTCATGATAGAAACAGACTTTCTTTCGACATATCAGATTTAAGGTGACATGGCGTATGATAAGTGATAAGAATAAGTTTCTTTGAGTTATGATGGAATCAGATTTTTTTCTGGCCAATCAGATTTAAGGTGACATGACGCAGAAAAACTGATAAGGATATGTTTCCTTTCAAGTGACATGACGATATTTGATTGGTTGAGACACATCACTTGCACATGTGGTAGATATTTATTGGCCCTTGATTTAGACAGGAATGTCATATCATTTCGATACATGGCTTGATCCTGTTGTCTTCTTTGTTTAACTTGGCATGCCACGTCATTTGACACCAAGTGGGCCTTTAGGATATGAGAATATTGGGCTTTGCAAAGTGGGTCATTATTTGTAGCCCAAATAAATGAATTTGAGCTGTTAATTAAATCTATATTTCATTGGATTTAATCAATTAATCCAACTATATTAATCTAGAACATTTATTTTTAGATTAAATTATATTTTAAATTTAATATAATTTGAATTATATTATAAAATTTATATTTTAATAAATTTTATATGATTACATCTTTTATCTAACTTTTATCTTTACAGTTACTCCTTCAATCCTTTCGAATTTAATGGGTCCTTTTCCATGTTCAATTAGTTTCCTGTTATTACTGGTATGTTCCCTGCAATTTCATATGTTAATAATATTCATTATTTAAAACTCATTCTAAATTTATGTGGTACATAGTTGACTGTCTAAAATATAGATTTGTCTATCCTATCCCCTAAAAAATTGTTATTCTGGATGATATTACCTATTTGATTATTTTTTTAGAGCAAGTTTATGTAGACTTTTAGCTTTGGGTTCTCATTTGACAATATTGATATCAATACCTTTTTTTTATTTTTTCTGTTAAATAAGGGCAAATGAAATACTATTGGAGTATATGTTTTTGTTTACATGATAAAGTGAAGGGAAAAAGGAAAGTAAATCTTAATAACTATATACATTAACAATTCAGTTTTCTTGGGATCAACCTTGTGTGATTTTTTCTCCAAAAGGATTTACACTATCAAAAAAATCAAACACCTTATAAGTAAGTTGGCACTCTTCTTTTCAGTTATTACTAATTAGACTTTGTTTACACACTTAACAATGTTCTTTTGATGCGTTATCATATGTATACTTATACCTTTTACTTTGCCTAGAAAGATGATGCAAAATCCACTACTAATAATAATGGTTTTGGAGATTGTGATGTTCAAAGCTTGCATTGATAATGAATATTTGTGTGAAGAACACTTGTTCTTCAGTGATCACATATTATTAATTAATTAGAATTGATGGTAAAGAGCTCATGGTGGTTACGGTAATCAAAGTTAAATACATACTGTGAATGTGGCATAATTTGACTAGAAATAATGAGGCAAGTTTGAAAGATTCCAGCCATAAAGCTGCCAGCCACCATTGTTGAAGCTGGTAGCCTCCATCTTGGACCATATCTTGGTCAAGATCTTGAAGCTGCCATTGTTGAACATTCAATGTCAACAATGGCTGCCTTGTGATGTCACCAATGACATCAATAGGGGTGAAATTTCCCCTATAAAAGGAGCTGCTAAGCTCCTTCATTCATCATTCCACCAAGAAGAGTGTAATCACCAAGAACACCAGGAAAGAGTGTATTGTGTGAGGTTGAGAGTTGTTTTTGTAATCTATTCTTCTAAGTAATAGAAGAAATTTTTTTTTCTCTCTCAAATTTGTGTTCTACCAACGCTCATTGATCCTTTGGCTTCAACAAGTGGTATCAGAGCCAATTTAGGAGCGTTGGTCGAGTTTTCCGCTGAGAGGTCGAATTTGGATTTTTTGAAATTTATTCGAAATCCAATTCTGAGTGCACCATTGGATTCGTCTCGTCGAACTGAATCCAACGCACCAAACGGCGACTAAATCGGAGTTCGAACGAGCCCGAAATTCACGGTCAAAATTTGGTCAACGGTGCCTGAGTTTCGCCGGAGAAGACGACACTGTTCACCGGAGTTCCGCCGGAGAAGACGACCGGAAATACTGTTCCTCGCCGGAATCTGCAAAAGTTTCTGAAATTGCAAAGTGACCTCCAAAGTTTCTGAAATTACATTTCAGTCCCTACAGTTTCTGAAATTACAGTTTGGTCCCTGAAGTTTTTGAAATTGCATTTCATTCCCTAAAGTTTCTGAAATTACAATTCAGTCCCTGAAGTTTCTGAAATTATATTTCGATCTCTGAAGTTTCTGAAATTACAGTTCAGTCTCTAAAGTTTTTGAAATTACATTTCGGTCCCTGAAGTTTCTAAAATTACAGTTCAGTTCCTGGAGTTTCTGAAATTTTCAGTTTCTGCCTAATAGTGAATTTTGGCCCCGAAGTGTCAATTCCACACTTTTTGACTGTTCCAGACGTAACGGTGAGCTCCATTTTTCAAGATCCAACTTTGTTTTGGTAAATTAAGCTATTGCAAGGTGATAA
>JAABOM020061821.1:0-10709 GCA_011800125.2 Solanum clarkiae
CACATTCTCCAAGTGTTTGATAAAATGTCTGGATTATGTATCTTGAGTTGTTGTAGGCCTAATGCATGGCATATGAGTTGAATGACGTTATGATGATGAAAAGAATATATATATATATATATATATATATATATATATATATATATCTATGGTATTTTTCTCTATAGTGTTGTAGATGACCACTTTGATGGAGGGTGTGATGTTCATTAACCTAATTGAGGGGTTAATATCTCATTAACCTAATTGAGGGGTTAATACCTCTTAACCTTATTGAGGGGTTGATACCTCATTAAACTAATTGAGGGGTTGATACCTCATTAACCTAATTGAGGGGTTGATGCCTTATTAACCTAATTGAGAAGTTGATACCTCAATCACCTAGGATGGAAGGTGGTACATTCGATAACCAAGTTGAGGGGTTGGTACCTCAATCACCTAGGATGGGAGGTAGTAAACCCATCAGCCAAATGATGATCTCTTTTTACACACGTAATATGTTCTATATAAGTATGTTTTTACTTCAAGCATCATTCATACATACCATAATGTTATTATGCTATCTATTGCCTAAGCTTATGCATTTTAATTATGTTGTCTATCTCTTGTTGCATTGCATTCTACATACATAGTATATTCAAACATACTAACGCACACTCTATGTGTACATGATGTTACCATGTAGGAACCGGAGCTCCATTTGGTCATCCTCCTTCTCCACGTGGCTAGTGGTTCCTATTCAAGCTAGTTGGTGAGTCCTCCATTCCGAGGACAGTATCTATGTTCTTATGCTATGTATTAAAGACCCTCTTTCTTTATGGTATGCTTTGACTATGAGAGTGAGCTCCGTTGCTTGTCTTGGCCCTCTCTAAGTTTTACGTTAGAGGTGTTGTTGGACAAGTTATGCATTATGCTTGAGCTTTGACTCACTTATGTTATTCAAGTGTTTAACTCTTTCCCTTAGTCCTAATTTCCCTTGTTTATGTTTCTTATATTGTTATATTTTGCTTCTGTGACCAAGGATGTGTGTATGATATGCTGAGAGGCTTGTTTGGGATTCCTTTGGATTCCTCACTCGCTGTGTCACGTCTAGGCCTTATTTTGGGTCGTGAAAGGATGCTTGAATTCAGATGAAATATTTGGTTAAATGTTGGAGAGGGTTTTGAGAGGGTCTTGAGTGATATAGAGTTGAAAAATGGTTAAGTATAGGTGTTTTACGCATAAGTGGGCATGAGGCTATGACCCCAAGGCCCTTGGGTTGAAATAGAATTTCAGGGAAAATTAACCTTGATCTGCGTCCCTGGCGCGTTGCGGCCAGGGCGTAGATCGCCACTGAAGTTTGAAATTTTGCGAAAATTGGTTTTCACTATGGGTCCTCTAAAATCGGGGTTATACCCATTTTCACTAAATTTTGCCCCTTAATCACGAATATGAAGTCGAATTTTTGATATCACGCACGAATTTTGAGATATATGAAAATTACTATTATGGGAGTTTCTGAAGCACATTTTCTGGGCTTTTCGATGAAATCCATATACAACAGTAAAAGAAAAATTAAAAATCATAGCAATATGAACTTTAGTAAGATTGATTTGTGCAATCATAGATTCGGAGTAACATTCACATAAGCAGGGTTCCACAACACCAAAATCCTTCCTCTAGAGCTATAATTATAATTCGCCAACCATACCATCAAGGCGCAATCTTCCTCACTACTTTACTCACATATTTCTCTTTTATTTGATGCTTTACCAAAACTAGAAAATACCAATAATGTTAGTAACAAGCAACTTTCTAACCTCTTTTTGATTATACACTTTATTCATGCCTCTAATGTTTCAGGTAACTAGCTTCATATGTGTCACAACCTAAGCCTTGGGCCTAGACATGACACGATGCATGGAGAATTCGAAAGGACCCCAAGCAAGCCTCTTAACATATCATTAAACATCCTTGGTCGTGGAAGCAATAAAATACAAGAATAAATAGTAAATAGGGAAAACGGGGCTAAGGGACAACCTTCATATCATAAACATCAGGAATAAATAGAGAGTCAAAGCTCATAGCATTATACATATTATTTCCAACAACACCTCTAGCCATAGAACTTAGCGGAGGCCAAGATAAGCAACCGGGCTCATCCTCATAGCCAAAATGTTCAATAAAGAAAGATAGTCATCATACATATCATAAGAGCATAAGCAATGTCCCCGGAATGGAGGATTCACCAACTAACTTTAGAGAGTTCATACTAGCCACGTGGAGGAGGATGATCATGTGAGGCTCCAGTTCCTACATGGTAACATCATGTAGGCATAAAGTATGCATTAATACGTTTGAATGTATTAAGTATGTAGGATGCAATGCAACAAGAGATAGCCATCATAACCAAAATGCATAATAGTAGGCAATAGGTAACATATTAGCAATATGACATGTATGATTAATGCTTAAGTAAAACATGTTTACTTAGAATATAATACGAGGTGTAAGAAGTGACCAGCATTATAAAAGTCATAGGTATACCAATGTACTAGTCCCTTTGGTTGGTTGGTGGATAGTCACACCCTACCATCCCTGGTGATTGAGGTACTAACCCCTCAACCCGGTTACCAAGGTACGAACCCCTTGATTGGTTGGTGGATAGTCACACCCTATCAACCATGGTGATTGAGCTATTAACCCCTCAACCCGATTATCAAGGCACAACCTCTTAATTGGTATCAAGGTACAAACCCCTCGACCTAGTTACCCGGGCTCTTAACCCCCTGAGCAAGGCATGGTCACATTCCAATACTATATAGGAGAATATCATATACATATGTTCCTTTCAACATCATAAAGTCGTTAAACTCATGAGACATGCATTGGACCTTCAATTCCTCCAAAATACATTAACCAGATATTTTATCAAACACTTGGTGGGTGTGTAGTGCTAGTATAAAACCATGCAATTCAAGAGTGTAATCGTGCTAGAAAATTCAATGTAAAACCATTAATAGATACTTAGTAACACCCTCAAGCAATATACATGAAAATTATTCATCAAATCTCATAATAGATTTTAGATTCATAGGTCAAAACATGCTAAAACAATCATACTTTCATGAAACCCCAACATAGTGTGCAGTGAAATTCATAATAAGTAAGACCCATGAGTAAATCAACTTTAAATCATGCAATTTTTAAGTAAAAGGAAACTTGGGTATCATGGCTGAAAGGAAACCATGAAAGAAACTCATATACCTTGACTTTGGAGAATCCTTGAAGAAGATTGGAGATGGATACTTGAAGCTTGAATGAGAACCTTGAGATCCAGATGAGTTTTGGGACTTGAAATTTGGAGATGAAATATTGTCTAAGTGTTTGAGAGAATATTTGGGAATATATTGAATGATATGAGGGTGAAATAAGGCTAAGTATAGGTATTTCACGCATAAGAACACTTAGGCCCAAGACGCAAAGGCCTTGGACCGACTCAACAAAACTGGGCAAAAATAACACTGTGGCGCGCCCTTAGCGTGTTGCGCTAGGCGCGCGGATCGCCATTAGAAATTGCATTTTTGTGATTTTTAAATTTTGCTACGATTGCTCTTAAATTGGAGTTAGACCCACTTCCCACTCAATTTGACCCCCTGAACAAGAATATGAAGTTAGATTTTCGATATCTCACACGGATTTTCAGATATATGGAAATGACGATTCCGAGCACTTTTGAAGCATATTTTCGGGCACTTTTTGGGGTCATTTCAATATGTCTTCCTTGGGAACTTTCATCCCCGAATGTCAAAGAAACGTATATGAGAAGAGTAATCATGAAGAAGTCAGCCCCAACAAGAATGCAACAACATACTTAAAACACCATTTTCAAAATCTCAATATAAGTGTAAAATCACCATGAACTTTATCAATACAAAAATGGATGCATGCAAATGACTTAGGGGTTAGAACATGAGATATGAAATCACATAGAAAACTTAGAATTAGTAATCATCATGAACTTTATCAATATAAACATGGATGCATGTAAATGACTTAGGGGTTGGAACATGAGACATGAAATCACATAGAAGACTTAGAATTAGTACCTTAGGATTGAGTAGGATGGAAAAGATACGAGTATCATTTTTGCATGTCAGCTTTGGCCTCCCATGTAGCACTTTTGACTTGTTGATTCCTCTAAAGGACCTTAATGGAAGCATCATCCTTGTTCCTCAACCTCTTCACTTGTCTATGATAGATCTCTACTGGAACCTCTTTATATGTCAAGTTGTCTTAAACTACACCCATATTATCAAGAGACACAATAGCATTAGGATCACCCACACACTTCCTCAACATAGACATATGAAAGATCGGATGAACTAATTTCATTTCACTAGGAAATTCCAACTCATAGCCCACTTTACCAGTCCTACTCATCACCCTATAAGGACACACATATCTAAGGCTTAACTTACCCTTCTTACCAAAACGAACCACACCCTTCATGGGTGAAACCTTCAAATAGACCCAATCACCAACCTTAAGCTCAAGCTCCCTCCTTCTCACATTGGCATAAGACTTTTGACGACTTTGGGCTATTTTCAACCTTTCTATAATGATCCTTATCTTCTCCATAGCATCCATAACTAGATCTATACCCAACAAAGCCATCTCTCCAACTTCAAACCACCCATCCGGTGATCTACAACGTCTACCGTAAAGAGCCTCAAAAGGATCCATACCGATGCTAGAATGATAGCAATTGTTATATGCAAACTCAATTAATGAAAGGTGATCATCCTTACTACCATTAAGCTCCAATACACAAACCCTAAGAATGTCCTCAAGAGTTTGGATAGTTCTTTCGGCTTGACAATCCATTTGGGGGTGAAAGGCCGTACTAAGCTTTACCTTGGTTCCAAGGCCTCCTTGGAAGGACCTCCAAAAGTGTAAAGTGAATTGTGAACCACGATCCGATATGATGGACAAAGGAACCCCATGCAACCTCACCAAGTCATGAATGTACAACCTAGCATAATCTTCAGCCGCATATGTAGACTTAACCGGTAGAAAGTGAGTCGATTATGTCATCCTATCAATGACAACCCATATGGAATCAAAACCCTTTCTAGTCTTGGGTAACCTAACCACATAATCCATATTAACCTCTTGCCAGTTCCAAGTAAGAATCTCTATGTCTTGGGTTAGGCCACCTGACCTTTGGTTCTCGGCTTTGACTTGTTGGAAGTTATGACAATCGGAGACAAATTTGGTAATGTCCCTCTTCAAGCCTTCCCACCAATACACCTCTCTCAAATCTTTATACATGTTAGTAGACCCGTGGTAAATAGAGTAAGAAGAACCATGAGCATCATCAAGAATCTTTTCCTTCAATCTATCAACACAAGGCACATATAACCTACCTTGGTATCTAAGGACACCATCTCCCCATTGGGAGAAAACCTCCACCTTGCCATCTTTTACCAATGCCTTCAATTTTAATAAAGCAGGGTCAAGATCTTACTTAGCTTTCACCTCTTCAACTAATGAAGATTTAGAGCCATCAATAACAACCACACCACCATTATCAATCTCTTACAACCTAATTCCTAATCTAGCCAATCGATGGACCTCTCTAGCCACCCCTTTGCCACCATCATCAACATGAGCTAGGCTACCCATAGATATCCTACTCAAAGAATCCGCCACCATATTAGCCTTACCGGGATGATAATGCATACTCATATCATAGTCCTTAAGAAGTTCTAACCACCTTTTTTGCCTCAAGTTAAGATCTTTTTGCATGAAGATATATTGGAGACTCTTATGATTGGTGAACACAAAAACATGCATCCCATACAAATAGTAATGCCAAATCTTTAATGCAAATACCACAGTGGCTAGTTCAAGATCATGGGTAAGATAGTTCTTTTCATGCACTCTGAGTTGCTAGAAACATAGGCTATCACCTTCCCATTTTGTGTCAACACATAAACCAAACCAACCCGGAAGCATCATAATACACAACAAATACTTCTAGCCCTTCCGGTAGTGATAATATAGGAGCATCCACAAGCTTATCTTTCAATGTTTGGGAACTCTTTTTACACTCATCGGTCCATAAAAATTTACCTTTCTTTTGTGTCAGCTTGGTCAGAGGGGAAGCAATAGAAGAGAAACCATTCACAAACCTCCAATAGTAACCCGCTAAGCCCAAAAAATTCCTAACATCCGACGGGGTCAATGGTCCAGGCCAATTTCTAATCACATCCATCTTTTTAGGATCCATATTAATACCAACCCCCGCCACCACATGACCTAGGAAGTCAACCTCTCTTAACGAAAATTCACATTTCGCATACTTAGCATACAACTTCTCTTCTCTCAATCTTTGTAAAACTACCCTTAAATGACCCATATGCTCCTCCTCGCTATGAGAATAGATCAAAATATCATCAATGAAGACCATAATAAATGAATCAAGGTAATGTTTGAAGACCCTATTCATAAGATCTAAGAAGATAGCTGGTGCATTGGTCAACCCAAAGGACATCACAACAAACTCAAAATGCCCATACCTAGTCCAGAAAGCTATCTTAGGAATATCACATTTCCTTACTTCACTTGATGATACCCGAACTAAAGATCAATCTTAGAGAAGTGGCTAGTCCCTTGCAATTGGTCAAACAAATCATCAATTCTTGGAAGAGGATACCTATTCTTGATGGTGACCTTATTAAGTTGTCAGTAGTCAATACACATTCGAGACCCATCCTTCTTCTTCATAAACAACACCAGTTCTCCCTAAGGTGATTGGCTAGGCCTAATAAAACCCTTCTCTAACAAGTCCCTCACTTGTTCCTTCAACTCCTTTAACTCCGCCGGGGCCATACCGTAAGGGGGAATAGAAATAGATTGAGTATCGGGGAGGAGGTCTATACTAAAATCTATTTTCCTTTCAGGAGGAACATTGGGAAGGTCATTCGGAAGGACATCTAGAAACTCATTTACAATCGAAATAGACTCTATTTGGAAGGACTTTAGACTCCACATCCCTAACCCTCACAAGATGATAAAAACACCTGTTAGAGATCAACTTACGAGCTTTAATGCAAGAGATGAACCTACCTTGACCACCACATCATGACTCTCCCACTCAAGAATGGGTTCATTTGGGAATTAGAATTTGACCCTATGGGTTCTATAATCAATAGAGGCACAGTATGCATGCAACTAATCAATCCAACGAATGACATCAAAATCAACCATATCTAACTCAACTAGATCACAAGGCAATATTTTATGCAAGATGCCAATGGGATAATTTCTATAGACCTTTCTAGCAACAATAGATGCACTAATAGGAGTAGATACCTTATATGACTCACAAAACAATTTGGGCTCAACATGAAACTTTTTGGCAACAAAAGGGGTAACAAAAGAAAGAATGGCACCCGGATCAATCAATGCATACGCATCAAAATCAAAGACTTTTAACATACCAGTAACAACCTCGGGCACCTCATGAACCACTTTTCTCCCAGGCAAAGCATAAAACCAATTGTGCCTTGGGGCACCACCTTGTTGACCACCCTTTCCCAAAGGAACCGCATTCGCGCCTTGTGGACGGACCTCCTTACCCTTGTTGCGGTTACGAGGACATTCAATCTTTTTGTGACCAACTTCTCCACATCCATAACATGCATTAGTGTCTCTCAAACATAGACCCTCATGACCCTTACCATATATCAGAGACATATTATTAGGAACCACACCACCAACACCTTGGGACCTTGGGAAGTCATTAGCAAACCCCCTATTAGAAGAATGAGAAGACTCTTGGCCTTGATGGAACCGACCACCTTTTCGACTTTGGAACCTACCTTCAAAGCGACCGCTCTTGGCCTCATTACCTCTCTCTTCCTCAACCTTTCCTCCTCTATTTGCAAGACAAGGTTATCAAAAGAGACAAATCCATGTCACTGATCAACATAGAGAACCGACATTCCTCATTCACTAATTCAGAAACACCTATCACAAATTTGTTCATTCGAGACCTTGGGTCGACCATCAAGTGGGGAGCATATTTTTAGAGTTGATTGAACTTGAGGGCATACTCCCTCACACTCAAAGACCTTTGTCTCAAATTCATAAACTCCACCAATTTGGCTTTTCTAAGCTTAAGAGGGGAGAACCGATTAAGAAATGCAACCTTGAACTCCTCCCAAAGTACCACATTGTTTATTCCCTTCTCCTTCTTCTATTGATCAAACCATATTTGCGCCACTCCCTTGAGTTGGTAAGCCGCCAATTCCACCTTCTCTTCTGATTTAACACCCATAATAGCCAAAACCTTGTAGCCATTATCAATAAACTCTTCAGGGTCCTCATCCACCTTTGACCCATAGAATTCCAGGGATTTATCCTCATGAAGTCTCTCACCCGAGATACCGAAGTTGGAGCATGAGAGGCTTGGGCCCCTTGATTGGCTTGATTAGCCACAACTTGTGCAAGCAAAGTAAGAGTATCCCAGAGCTCACCATGAGCCGGTTGTTCCTACGGAGTGCGGGCTCTTCTTCCTCTTATGTTAGGCATGATCTATCATAGTAAAGAACAATTGTTAAGGGGAAAAACCTTACCTTAACTTCTATAGTATGATGTAGAGTAAGAAGAAGAGAAACATTTCGTAAAACATCTCATAGCCTCTTATTCATAGTTGTAGTGCATAATAGAACCATGAAAAAGACTCTAATCGTCATAGTGTGTTGGATGTCGAGGACCATTAACAACATAGTGCATTGATACCAAGTTTGTCACGATCCAAGCCTAGGGCCTAGATATGACACGACGTATGGGGAAACCGAAAGGACCTCAAGCAAGCCTCTTAACATATCATTACACTTTCTTAGTCGCAGAAGCAATAAAATACAAGAAGAAATAGTAGATAGGGATAAGTGGAGCTAAGGGACAACCTCACATCATAAACATCAAGAGTCAAGATATAGTCAAAGCTCATAGCATTATACATATCATGTCCAACAACATCTCTAGACGTAGAACATAACGAGGGCAAGACAAGCAATCGGGCTCACCCTCATATCCAAAATGTACAATAAAGAAAGATAGTAGCTATACATATCATAAGAGCATCGGCAATGTCCCCTGAATGGAGGACTCAACAACTAGCTTTAGAGAGATCGTACTAGCCACTTGGAGTGGGATGATTATGTAACACCCCACACCTTACATTACACCTTTAACACTATACTAATGAAATATGACATGATTTGGTTAAACTAGCGCAAGGTTTCAAAAGTGTTTGAATCTCGCGTTAATGGGCTACATGTGCGTCTAGCGCTTAAGAGGGTCGAGTATATACATGTTTTGTATCGAAATGAGGATATTATGTCCTTAAAATGAAGTGAGAGAATTGAGGTGCTTGTAGGACTTAGAAGCAAGAAGGTGAGTCAGCTACTTGCTTATCTCAAAATTGCTAACTAAACGGAGACGAGACCCAGCGTCGAAATTGTCCAAGTTTGATTGTAAATAAAGTATGTGTTAATGGTGTAACTTTGGCCAATGTTTTAGAACCCTAAATGGAATATATGTCCATCCCAATAGAAGTATTAAAAATAGCCCAAAGACAATACAAGAGACTTAACCAAATTAGGCCCAAACCAAGAAGCATAAAAATCTGAAAAAATGGACAGTCCAAGTCCACAAGTTGCTGCCCCAAAAGGCCCAAATGAAAGGATAAAGCAGCTGCATCACCTACTTGAAGGAGTAAGGCTAAGAAAGCCTTACTAAGTCGGCATAAATTCCCTTCTAAAAAGGGTTAAAGCAGCTCCCACAAGACCATTGTTCACTTGACCTTAGAAAAAAAAACAATTTTCCTTCCAACATTCTCTCAACATGTGTGGCTTGCAAAGCAAGAAGAAAAGGACTTCTAGGGTTCTTATAGAAGCTATATATCTTCAAGGTAGTGGTAAGTAAGCTTACATATTTTCTTAATATGGATTTACTATGAAAAATAAGAAGTATAAGTTAGTGTAACTGTGCTGGAATTTCTGGACAGATTGTGTGCTAAGGAGTTTTGTGCACTTTTCTTGTTAATTAAGTGGTTTTCTCTTGTTGGATGGATTTTTTACGCATTAGTACGTAGTTATGAAGCAAAGACTGGTTTTATAGTAGTGAAAAAGGGATGATTAATTGCTGTTACAATTCACAAAAGTAAGTCATTATATGATATTGCAATCATGTGCTTCGTATGAACTTGTGGACTGTTGGAAAGCAAGCTATTGCTTTATGTCTTTAATAACTTATTTGTTACTGTCCTAAGGCTAGTATATAGTTGTTTATATGTGTAAATGTTGGTGGAACAGTTTGGTTAAATTTGGAATAGGTTTGGAGTTGTCGACGTGAAAGGTAGCGACAGAAAGGTAACATTACGCTGCCCGTTTTTAGATTGCGTGGGATTGTGATGTGCTGTGTTTTGTAGGCTGATGTAAGGTTTGTGTGGCATTAGAATAGGCTACACATGATGTGTATAAGTGAATGTACACTAAGTAATACGATTAGAGTCAAAATGGTTAAAAGAATACGCTATGGTTCGTAATTATCTGCTTGCTGCCCGTGTGTTATTTTGTTATATAATTAGGCTACCAAAGTGTGTTTATTGGCTGCTAATGCTAGTTTTATCACCTATTATGTGGTAGATAACTGTTTGA
>JAABOM020061822.1:0-10709 GCA_011800125.2 Solanum clarkiae
GGGCACTGGTTCCTACATGGTGACATCATGTAGGCATAGAGTATGCGTTAGTACATTTGAATGTACTAAGTATGTAGTATGCAATGCAAACAAGAATTAAGAATCATAATCGAAATGCATAATAATAGGAAATAGGCATGATATAATAACATGGTATGTATGATCAATGCATAAGTAAAACGTGCTTAAGTAGCTCATGCTCATATAGGATACCGTATGTTTAGAAGAGACCAAGCAAGATTTCCAAAGTGCAACCCTTTGGTAGGTTAGTGATGATGTCGCTCCATCACTTAGGTTGGTGATAATGCCGCCCCATCACCATGGTGGAAAAGTACAAACCCTTCCCTAGACTCAGACCCCTATTTAGTTAGTGATGATACTACCCCATCACTAGGTGGAGAAGTACAAACCCTTCCCTAGGTTGATGAGTACGAACCCCCATCTAGGTTATTTGGGTTCTTAGTCCCCCCCGAATTGCACATGGTCTAATGCAATACTTTATATAAAGTTTATCATATACATAAGATCATTTCATCATCATATAGTCATTCATATCATATTCCATGCTTTGCACCTTCAATTCCTCAAGAAATCACATCCAGACATTTTATCAAACTTTTAGATAGTGTATAATGCTAGTATAAAACCATAAAACATAGAAATAATGTAAGAAAATCCATTGTAAAACTATCAATCAACACCTTGCAACACCCTCAAGTAATATTCATCAAAACCCCTTCTCAAGTCTTACAATAGGTCAAAGATTTATAGCTCAAAACATAGCAAAACAATCACAACTTTACATAACTTTAACATAGCGTGCAGTGAATTTCATAATAAGCAAGACCCATTTGTAAATTAACTTTAAATCATGCAATTTGAGTAAAAGGAAGATTAGGTATCAAGGGTGAAAGGAACACATGAAACAAACCCACATACCTTAGCTTTGGAGATGAAGTTGCTAAAGATGGGAGATGGAGACTTGAAGCTTGAAGAAGAACCTTGAAAGAGAACCTTAACATGGGATGAGGGTTTGGGATTTGAGTTTAGGGAGGAAAAATATGAATAAGTGTTTGAGTGAGTATTGGAAAATGTTTAGGATGATGTGAGGGTGAACAATGACTAAGTATGGCGAAAAACATGTTTGGAGACACTTCGGACCAATGATTAGAAAATTTGGATGAACTAAAAAAATATATTGAAGTGGAACACTGTCGTGTCACGCTAGCATCGCTTAGTGCTCACTGGAAATCATCACTTAAAAATTTATAATTGCTAATCTTTCACTATTAAATCGAGGTTAGACCCTTTTTCACCTAATTCTGACCCTCTAAACAAGAATATGAAATTGAATTTTCAAAATAACAAACAAATTTTGAGATACATGGAAATTAAAATTTTGGGCATTCCGAGGCACATAATTGGGCGCTTTTTGGGGTCGTTTCAATATCTCTCCCTTGGGAACATTTGTACCTGAATGTAAAAGAGATATACAAGACAAGCATAATCACGAATAAATCAGCCCCAACAAGAATGCAACATTACATTTAAACACCATTGTCAAAACCTCAACATAAGTGTAAAATCATCATAAATTTGCCAACTTAAACATGAATGCATATAAATGACATAGGGGCTGAAATACAAGAATTGAAATCACGTAGAGGACTTAGCATTGGTACCTTATGCTTGAGTGGAGTGGAAAAGATAAGGATACTGCTTTTATATGTCTTCTTTGGTCTCCCAAGTAGCACTTTCAATTTGTTGGTTCCTCCAAAGGACCTTAACGGATGCCACCTCCTTGTTCCTCAATCTCCTCACTTGGCTATCAACAATCTGAACCGGAACATCCTCATAGGTCAAGCTATCCTCAATAACACCCACAACATCAAGAGGCATAGTAACATTAGGATCACCAACATATTTTCTCAACATTGAAACATGGTACACTGGATGAACCAAAATCATTTCACTTGGCAACTTCAACTCTTAAGCTACCTTGCCAACCCTCTTCAAGACCTCATAAGGACCAACATACCTTGGACTTAACTTCCCCTTTTTACCCTAGCGGACAACACCCTTCATTGGAGAAACTTTCAAATAAACCCAATCATCCACTTTGAATTCAAGGTCTCTTATTCTCACATCGTCATAAGATTTTTGACGAATTTGGGCTATTGTCAACCTCTCCCTGATCGTCCTAACCTTCCAAAGAGCTTCCATAACCAGATCAATTCAAAATAAGGCCACCTCTCCAACCTCAAACCAACCGACCGATGATCTACAATATCTCCCGTAAAGAGCCTCAAAAGGAGCCATACTAATGCTAGAGTGATAGCTATTGTTGTAGGCAAACTCAATCAAAGAAAGATGGTCATCGCAACTACCCCTCAACTCCAATACACAAGCCCTTAGCATATCATCAAGTGTTTGAATGGTTCTTTCAGCTTGGCCAATCATTTGAGGGTGGATGGTCGTACTATTGTGAAATTTTGTACCAAGACCCCTTTGAAAAGACCTCTAAAAGTGTGAAGTGAATTGTGAACTGTGATCCGATATGATGAACAAAGGAACCCCATGCAACCTCACCAACTCATTTATATACAACCTTGCATACTCTTCAGCCCCATATGCGATCTTAATCGGTAGAAAGTGAGCCGATTTTGTCATCCTATCAACCACCACCCAAATGGAATCAAAACCTTTTCTAGTCTTCGGTAACCCAACTATAAAATACATATTAATCACTTCCCACTTCAAAGTAGGAATCTCTATGTCTTAGGTTAGGCCCCCTGGCCTTTGATGTTAGGCTATGACTTGTTGACAACTATGGCAACCAGAAACAAATTTTGGAATATCCCCCTTCATGGATCCCCACCAATACACATCCCTCAAGTCTCTATACATCTTGGTGGAACTGGGGTGGATAGAATAAGAAGAGTTGTGGGCCTCATCAAGGATCTTCTCCCTCAAACAATCAACACAAGGCGCACACAACCTAACTTGGTACCTAAAGGACCCATCTCCCCCTTTGGAGAAAACCTCCACTTTTTCCTCTTTCATTAAGGCTTTCAATTCAAGCAAGGAGTAGTCAAGATCTTGTTTTTCTATCACCTCATCAACCAAGGAAGATTTGGAACCATCATCAACAATAACAACAACACCCACTTCTTCCAACCTAACCCCCAACCTAGCCAGTTTATTCACTTCTCTAGTCATTTCCCTATCACCACCATCAACATGAGTTAGGCTACCCATGGACACCCAACTCAAAGCATCTGCCACCACATTTGCCTTACTTAGATGATAATGCACACTCATGTCATAGTCTTTAAGAAGTTCTAGCCACCTTTTTTGTCTCAAGTTGAAATCTTTTTGAGTGAAAACATATTAGAGGCTCTTATGATCGATGAAGACATCAACATACACCCCATACAAGTAATGATGCCAAATCTGTAATGAAAACACAACAATGGCCAATTCAAGATCATGGGTAGGGTAATTCCTTTCATGAACTTTGAGTTGCCTAGGAGCATATGCTATGACCTTACCATTTTGCATTAGCACACAACTCGAACCAACTCTAGATGCATCACAATATACAACAAACCCCTCAAGCTCATCCGGAGTGACAATATAGGAGCGGACACAAGCCTATCCTTCAATGTTTGGAAGTTTCTCTTACATTCATCGGTCCACACAAACTTAACCTTCTTTAGAGTCAATTTTGTCATAGGGGAAGCAATTGAGAAGAATCCATTCACAAATCTTCTATAGTAAACCACAAGGCCCAAGAAGCACCTAATATCCGACGGGATCAATGGTCTAGGCCAATTTCTAATCACATCTATTTCACTTCTATATCATCTCCCGACACCACATGACCCAACAATGCAACCTCATTCAACCAAAATTCACACTTATCATATTTGGCATACAATTTTTCCTCCTCAATCTTTGCAATACAACCCTCAGATGCCCCATATGCTCCTCCCTACTATGTGAATCCCTACTATGTGAATATATCAAAATATCATCAATGAGGACCACAACAAAGGTATCAAGGTAAAGTTTAAAGATCCTATTAATTAGATCCATGAAGATGGATGGTGTATTAGTCAACCCAAACAACATCATCACAAACTCATAATGCCCATATCTAGTCTGGAAGACCATCTTAGGAATATCACACTCCCTCACCCTCACTTGATGATACCGGGATCGAAGATCAATCTTAGAGAAAAAGCTATCCCATTGTAATTGGTCAAACAAGTCATCAATTCTTGGAAGAAGATATCTATTCTTTATAGTGACCCTATTGAGTTGCCGGTAGTCAGTCTATATTCTAAGTGACCCATTCTTCTTTTTTACAGACAACACTGGAGCACCCCAAGGTGATTGAATAGGTCTAATAAATCCCTTTTTCCAACAAATCTTTCAATTATTTCTTTAACTCCATCAACTCTACCGGGGCCATATGGTACAGGGAAATGGAGATAGGTTGAGTATCGGGAAGCAGATCTATGCCAAAATCTATCTCCCTTTAAGGAGGAACACCAGAAAGGTCATTTGGGAAGACATCAAGAAACTCATTTACAATAGGAACCGACTCAATTGAAGGGATTTTGGACTTTCCATCTTTAACCCTCACAAGATGATACAAACACCCCTTAGAAATCAACTTATGGGCTTTAATGCATGAAATGAATCTACCCTTGAACACCACATCTTGACTTTCCCACTCAGGGATGGGTTCATTATGGAATTGAAACTTGACTCTGCGGGTTCTACAATCAATAGAAGCATAGTAGGCATGCAACCACTCTATCCCAAGAATGATATCAAAATCAATCATGTCTAATTCAACAAGATCACAAGGCAATAACTTATGGAAAATACAAATAGGACAACTCCTATAAACTTTCCTAGAAACAATAGAGGCTCCAATAGGAGTATACACTTCATATGACTCATGCAACAACTGGGGGACAATATGGAACTTTTTAGCAACAAAAAGGATAACAAAGGAAAGAGTGGCACACGGATCAATCAAACCATACACATCAAAGTCAAAGATTTTCGACATACTAGTAACAACATCAGGACCCGTTGCCTCCCATGTAAAGTATAAAACCAGTTGTTACTTGGGGCACTACCTTGAGGACCACCTCTACCTAATGGAACCACATTCGTACCCCGGAGCTTGCCACGATTTCTTGGACAATCTACCTTCTTATGCCTAAGCTCTCCACAACCAAAGCATGTATTAGAATCTTTCAAACATAGGTCCTTATGACCCTTCCCACATGTAGGAGAGACATCAATGGGGGCCACAATACCAACACTGTGAGGCCTAGGGAGGTAATTAGCAAACCCCCTATTAGTAGCATGATGAGACACTTGGCCTTGATGGAACCGGCCACCCCTTGGGAACTTACCCCCGAGATGGGCCTTCTTGGCCTCATGCCCCCTTCTCTTCCTCAATTTCTCCTCCTCTATTTGCTCAGCGTAGGTCATCAATGGAGATAAGTCTATGTCACTAATTAGCATGGCAGACCGACATTCTTCACTTACCAAGTTAGAGACCCCCATCACAAATTTATTCATCCTAGATCTAGGATCGGCCACAAAATGAGGAGCATACTTTGAAAGTTGATTAAACTTGAGGGAATGCTCCCTCACACTCAAAGAACCTTGTTTCAAGTTTATAAACTCTACCAACTTTGTCTCCCTAAGCTCAAGAGGGAAAAATTGATTAAGGAAAGCCAATTTGAACTCCTCTTAAAGCACCACATTACAAATTTCCTTCTCACCCTTCTATTGATCATACCATATTTGGCTACCCCTTTGAGTTGGTACGCCGCTAACTCCACTTTTACATTCAGTCCAACACCCATGATATTCAAGATTTTGTAGACCTCATCAATGAACTCTTGTGGATCTTCATCCACCTTTGACCTATAGAAATTGGAGGATTCATCCTCATGAAGTCTTGTACCCTAGCTCCCGCGGTAGTAGCATGAGGGGCTTGGGCCCCTTGATTGAATAAGTTAACTACAACTTAGGCAAGCATAGTGAGAGAATCCCGGAGCTCAACATTGTTAGGTTACTCCTTGGGAGTTTGGGCCCTTCATCCTCGAGAGTTTGGCATGATCTAGTATAGTAAAGAACAATTATTAAGAGAACAATACTCACTACAACTCTATAGCATGACGTAGAACATGAAGAGGGGAAACATTTCCTAAAACATCTCATTGCCTCCTAATCATATTCATAGTGCACTTCACAACCATGAATAGGACTCTAATCGACGTTGTGTATTGGAATCCGAGGATTTTACCAACCTAGTGCTCTGATAGCAAGTTTTTCACAACCCAAGCCTAGGGCCTAGAGGTGACACAGCACAAGGGAAAACCAAAGGGACCCCAAGCAAGTCTCTTAGAACATCATTACACATCCTTGGTTGCGGAAGCAATAGATACAACATAAAAGAGTAAGAATAGGGAGCAATGGGACTAGGGTAAAGCTTACGCAACATCATAATAAAGAGATAAGAGACAAGCTCATATCATAGACATCAAGAACAATAGAGTCAAGGCTCTTAACATAGATATATAACATGTCCAATAAGCACCTCTAATACATAAATGAGAGCATGGACCAAGATAAAATAACCGGGCTCACCCTTATAGTCAAAATAGACAATAAATAAGAAGGTCTCAATACATAATAAGGGCAACATAGACTAAGGTCCCCGAAGTAGAGAATTCACTAACTAGCTTGAGTAGTATTGAACTAGCCATATGGAGGAGGAGGATGATCACTTGGACACTGTTACTTATATGGTGACATCGTGTAGGCATAGAGTATACGTTAGAACATTTGAATGTACTAAGTATGTAGGATGCAATGCAAACAAGAATAAAGCATCATAATTAAATGCATAATAAAAGACAATATGCATAATATAGAAACATGGCATGTATGATCAATGTATAAGTAAAACGTGCTTAAATAACTCATACTCATATTGGATATCATATATGTAGAAGATACCAAGCTAGATTTCCAAAGTACAACCCTTTTGTTGTTTCGTGATGATGTTGCCCCATCACTTAGGTGGATGAGTACAAACCCCTATCTAGGTTGGTGATAATGTTGCCCCATCACCATGGTGGATAAGTATAAACCCATTTCTAGGTTGATGAGTACAAAATCCCATCTAGGTTAGTGATGATGCCGCCCCATCACTAGGTGGAGAAGTACAAACCCTTCCCTAGGTTGATGAGTACGAACCCCCATCTAGGTTATTCAGGTTCTTAGTCCCCCCCAAATTGGGCATGGTCTAATGCAACACTTTATATAGAATTTATCATATACATAAACTCATTTCATCATCATATAGTTATTCATATGATATCTCGTGATTTGGACCTTCACCTCCTCTAGAAACCACATCCGGACATTTTATCAAACACTTAGAGGGTGTGTAATGCTAGTATAAAACTATGAAATATAGATATGTAATCACGCAAGAAAATCAATTTTACAACCATCAATTAACACCTTGAAACACACTCAATCAATATTCCTCAAAAGCCCTTCTCAAATCTTACACCAGATCAAAGATTTATAGCTCAAAACATATCAAAATAGTCACAACTTTACATAGCTTTAACATAGTGTGCGGTGAATTTCATAATAAGCAAGACTCATTTTTAAATCAACTTTAAATCATTCAATTTGAGTAAAAGAGGCCTGTGTATCAAGGTTGAAAGCAATCCATGAAAGAACCCACAACCTTAGCTTTTGGATATTAACTTGGTGAAGATGGGAGATGAGACATGTAGCTTGAAGAAGAACCTTGAAAGAGAACCTTAACTTGGGATGAGGGTTTGGGATTTGAGTTTGGGGACTAAAAATATGACTAAGTGTTTGAGTGAGTAGTGGGAAATGTTTAGGTTGATATGAGGGTGAAAAATGACTATGGATAAAAAAATGTTTTGAGACACTTAGGCCCAACAATTAGAAAATTTTGGAGAACAAAAAAATATACACTGAAGTGGAACGTTGTCGCGTCATGCTAGCATCCGCAGTGCTCGCTGGAAATTGTCACTTAAAAATTTATAATTGCTATCTTTTGGTCTTAACTCGATGTTAGACCATTTTAAACCTAATTTTGACCCCTAAAGAAGAATATGAAGTCGAATTTTTGAAATAACAAATAGATTTTGAGATACATGGAAATTTAAATTCTGAGCATTTCGAAGCACATATTTGAGCACTTTTTGGATTCGTTTCAATATCTCTCCCATGGGAACATTCGTCCCCAAATGTAAAAGAGACATACAAGACAAGAGTAATCAAGAATAAATTAGCCCCAACAAGAATGCAATATTACATTTAAACACCATTGTCAAAACCTCAACATAAGTATAAAATCATCATAAATTTGTCAACTTAAACATGAATGCATATGAATGACACAGGGGATAAAATATAAAACTTAAAATCATATAGGGGACTTAGAATTGGTACCTTAGGCTTAAGTGGATTGAAAAAGATAAGGATACTATTTTTGCACGTCCGCTTTGACCACCCAAGTAGCACTTTCGGTTTGTTGATTCCTGCAAAGGACCTCAATGGATGCCACCTTTTTATTCCTCTATCTCGTCACTTTCCTATCCATAATCTGAACTGGAACCTCCTCCTAGGTCAAGTTATCATCAAAAACACCCACAACATCAAGAGGCACAATAATATTAGGATCTCCAATATATTTTCTCAATATTGAAACATAGAAACCGGATGAACAAAATTAATTTCACTAGGCAACTTCAACTCATAAGCTACCTTTCCAACCCTCTTCAAGACCACATAAGGACCAACATATTTGGACTCAACTTTCCCTTTTAACCCATGTGGACCACACAATTCATTGGAGAAACTTTCAAGTAAACCCAATCACCCACTTTGAATTCAAGGTCTCTTCTTTTTACATCGGCATATGATTTTTGACAACTTTGGGTTGTCCTCAACCTTCCCCTAATCATCCTAACCTTCTTAAGAAAGCATCCATAACCAGATTCGGTCCCAATAAATCCACCTCTCCAACCTCAAACCAACCAACCGGGGATCTACAACGTCTCCTATAAAGAGCTTCAAAAAGAGCCATACCAATGCTAAAGTGATAGCTATTGTTGTAGGCAAACTCAATCAAAGAAAGATGGTCATCCCAACTACCCCTCAACTCCAATACACAAGCCCTTAGCATATCCTCAAGTGTTTGAATGGTTCTTTCGGCTTGGCCATTCGTTTGAGGGTGGAAGGCCGTACTAAGGTGAACTTTTGTACCAACTGATGGATATACAACCTCACATGCTCTTCCGCCCCATATGTGGTCTTAACCAATAGAAAGCAAGCCAATTTCATTAACCTATCAACCACCACCCAAATGGAATCAAAACCTTTTCTAGTCTTAGGAAACCTAACCACAAAATCCATATTAATCACCTCCCACTTCAAAGTAGGAATCTCTATGTCTTGGGTTAGGCCACCAGGCCTTTGATATTCGGCTTTGACTTGTTGACAATTATGGTAACCAAAAATGCATTTGGCAATATCCCTCTTTATGCCTCCCCACCAATACACATTTCTTAAGTCTCTATATATCTTGGTGGAACCGAGCTGGATAGAATAAGAACAATTATGGGCCTCATCATTGATCTTCTCCCTTAAACTATCAACACAAGGCACACACAACCTACCTTGTTACCTAAGGTCCCCATCTCCCCCTTGAGAGAAAATTTCTACATTGCATTCCTTCACCAAGGCCTTCTATTTAAGCAAGGAGGAGTGAAGATCTTGTTTTGCTATCACCTCATCAACCAAGGAAGATTTGGAACCACCAATAACAACAACACCTACTTCTTCCAACCTAACCCCCAACCTAACCAATCTATACACCTCTCTATCCATTTTACTATCACCATCATCAACATGAGCTAGGCTACCCATGCACATCCGCCACTACATTTGCCTTACCTGAATGATAATTCACACCCATGTCATACTCTTTAAGAAGTTCTAGCCATCTTCTTTGTCTCAAGTTGAGATCTTTTTAAGTAAAGACATATTAGAGGCTCTTATCATCGGTAAATATATCAACATGCACCCCATACAAGTAATGATGCCAAATTTTTAGTGAAAACACAACCGCAGGCAATTCAAGATCATGGGTAGGATAATTCCTTTCATGCACTTTGAGTTGCCTAGAAGTATAGGCTATAAATGTACCATTTTGCATTAGCACAAAACCCAAACCAACACTATATGGATCATAATACACAACAAAACCCTCAAGCCCATCTGGTAGTGACAATATAGGACCGAACATAAGCCTATCATTCAATGTTTGGAAGCTTTTCTCACATTAATTGGTCCACACAAACTTAACCTTCTTTTGAGTCAATTTTGTCATTGGGGAAGAAATGGAGGAGAGCACATTCACAAATCTTCTATAGTAACCCACAAGGCCCAAGAAGATCCTAATATCCGACGTGGTCAATGGTCTAGTCCAACTTCTAATCACATTGATTTTCTTAGGATCAACTTTTATACCATCCCCCGACACCACATGACCTAAGAATGCATCCCCCTTCAACCGAAATTCGCACTTATCAGATTTGGCATACAATTTCTCCTCCCTC
>JAABOM020061823.1:0-10708 GCA_011800125.2 Solanum clarkiae
AGTTAGAATGGGACACACTATTCCAATTCATTCACAACTTCAATCCTTCGCCTATGGATTTCCAAACGTTTTTCAACCAAGCCAAAGCTACTACGATACTTAGGGACATCAATATACCACCCTAGAAGTGACAATTTATCGAGAAGTCGAAAAAACGAAATTATGTCCCAAAATCACTGTAGCAACCCGAGAGCTCAGTCACTGTAGCTCTCGGTTGCTTCCTTCAAATTCACCCCCCAAATCGACCCTTTTCCGGTTCAGGTTTCGCTCGACCAATGTTATATGCGTATTATAGACATTCTTAGGTATATATACATGTATAAAGTTATGCCACACCACAAAGAATTTATCTCACAAGCTCTCCCAAAACTCCAATTCTCAACCAACAACTTAATCACTAGAATATTTAAGAAATAATAGCACAAAGATTGGAAAGACTTACTTGCTTTCTTCTTCTCTCCTTCTTCTTCTTCTCCTTCCTTTCTTTCCCTTCTAAAATTTTTTCTAAGTGTGAGAACGATATGTTCTTCTTCACAAGACAAGAGGGGGTATTTATAAGAATTAAAGTTTCCAAAATTACATCATAAGGGCTCCAATTTGTTCTATAGTTCAATTAGGTCCCAAACTTTTCTACTTTTAATCCAATCAAGGACATCCGACTCAACTTAATTATTTAAGCCAAACTCACTTGATACCCCAATCATACATCGGGAAAAAATTACGTGAGTTCACTTACTCAACATTCACAACAATACTCCCAATTGGATGTTTCAATTGCTTTTGTGGAAGTTGAATACTGGTAATTCATGGTCACTCGTTCTTGAGACAAATCTTAACATACTTTGACAATATTTCATTGCTTTGTGTCTTTCCTCTATTTTGAGGATGATTTTGTTACCATCAATCTTCTTGCGGTTGTGTAATGTTGTGCTTTATGAAGTCAGCAGAGAGAACCAAGGATAGTTACATACGCCTTTTATCTAATGGTTGGTCGTCATTATGTACATAATTTGCTAGAGGAACTTCTAGAACAATGGTTGTCCTTGTAACAGTTGGTGCTGTAAATACTTTTTCAAAATATTTGCTTTCAAAAACCCAAATAGAAGGCTCACAGTTTCTTCTGCTTTTCTTGAGGTAGTGAGTTTGCTTATCTACCATATGTATTTGGGTTTGTTAGACTGAGTGTTGCCAATCTAACTAGCGACCAGGTCCCTCATTACAGTCAATACCTAACAGAAGTAAAAACACACAAGATTTTTACGTGAAAAACCCCTTACTCAAGGGAGTGAAAAACCATGAACTGCCTTCAGGATTTCAACAAAATTCCATTATGATCAAAAGAGCAGATATCATTACAACCTCTTGTAATTCTAAGGATTAAACTCCTAATACCTTTCTCCTTACAATGATACCTGAAATTTCAACTTAAGCAACAACACTTTGCTTCCCACTAAACTAATTTCGCCAAACTAGTTTAGACTTTTCTTCTTAGCTAACTCTAGCTAAGGATCCAAAATGCAAGAAGAAATTCTTTTCACTCAAAACACCAAGTTCCTTTATAGAGTAGGAATTGGTTTATAAAAGAAGAATGAAAATTACAAATTGAAGAAATATCCATGGAACAATAAAGACAAGAGTAGAAAAATGTATTAAACAAGTTGTTCTTGAGGATGATTTCTTTCTTCTCACAAGGCTCTTTTTTCACTTTTTTTGTAGATGTTTTCTTCATTCTTCAAATGCTTCAATATATAGACATATTAAAACTCCTAGTCGTGTGCACCCATGCTGTCATCATGCTTTACAACATTCATTCCATTTGCCTTCTTTATTGTTAATTAAGAAGATAATGTAACATGGGTGAAGGATGACTTTACAACCTTTCATTCCAATTACTTCATTCCTTTTTCAGAGAAAAGATGTTGCTGTATTTCTTTTCAACTTAAACAAGTAGTTCTTTCCAAGAGTGGAAAGAAAAGTAATAAATAAAATCTTCTTTTAGAGACAAAAGCTTACAGCAGAGAGCATATTCCTTCCACTTTTTTTCAAGATATAATAAAATAATGTTCAATACATTATTTTAATATCCACCTGCACTAAGCATGCTTGTATGCCAGATGTGAGTATAATGATGCTATTTGCCAGATGATAATTCCAACTAGGCAAGTTGTATTAATTCTATTAAGGTTTTAGTTGTTCCATTTCTAATAGAGGACCTGGTAACACATTTCATTTATTCTGAGCAGTAAGTTTGTTAATTCATCAAAACTTTTACTTAACAATTTTTCCCTTTTTGATGATGACAAACTCATGATTTTAAAGAATTAAAAGCTGTATCAGATTCCCCCTATCAGTTTGCTCTACCTATCAGAAAAACACCCTTACACAGCTACATACAATGCAATTCCCCCTTAAGCTTTCACACAGCTACTATCAACGTTTTTCATCCCAGTGAAATCACAACAACAATACTACACCAAATAACCCATTAACCAAAGCAGTAGCACACTTAACTAAATACCAAACCAGTAGCATTACTATCATCACACCCAAACCACATACCTAAACGAACCTTACAGCAGAAAACTTAAATATTACTATCATCACACCACAACCACACACCTAAACAAACGTTACAATAGCAAACTTAAACACACTTAATAGCAACAGCAAACCAACACCAACCAAAAACCTTATAGCAAACCCACACACTAAATACAAAATCTCATTATTTCCCCCTTTTGACATCATCTAAAAAGGATAACAACATGATTTAAACAATAATAAAGATAAAAAAACTCAAGCACTAATTAAGAAAAGATAATGATATAGATAGGAATAAGCTTTAGCAGTCATAAATATACAATTAAAGTAGCATCAAAATATTAGTGCCTTAATGATTACTAACAAAATGAAAGGTAGGATTTAGGAGTAAGGATTGGGAGTAAGGTTTTGAAGTAGAAGTGCCATGGAGGCAGCTGAACTCTCATGACTTCTGATTAGTTTGTCCTTCAATTCATTCACTTGTGCTACCAGGTTTGCATTCTTTGCCTGAAAAGTTGACAAGTTTGGTAAGGTACTCGGTCCTGCTTCAGAAGAAGTCTGCCCCAAACCAACTTTCAATTTTGCAATCTCCACATCTTTCTGCTATATGATCTCAAACAGACCAGTAATTTCATGTCTGAGCTGCTCTTGAACTTCAAGTAGTTTAGATGTTTGAGATTTCCTATATTTTCCTTCTCTATCTTCCAAACATTCACACCGAATAAGAGTGTGCAAAGATAAGGCTTGTTTGATGGTTCCTTTGATTCCCACACCAATAGGTACTTTGTGATTTTCCAGCAACTTTCCAAGCAAATATCCATAGACCATCCCATGCTTGCCGTCCTTCTTGGTCACTATTTTTCTAATATGCTCCATCATAATCCCTGCCAAATTTATGTCTTCCAAAGAACTTAGTTTTTCCATCAGGAAGAGGTCAAAGGCAATAGAAACTGTCCTTTTCTCACTCCTTGGCAGAAGAACCTTGTTGAAAAATTCAAAAATGATTTGGCAGGTACTTTTCATGAACTTCTTAGGCACAGTTGTGCCTTTTAGAGCGTTCCATTTCCCAATATCAAATATAAATTCTGGGGTTGGTAAACATTTGGCAACACTTCTGATTCCTACCCTGTTTACCTTCAAAATCTCACTTAGATTAGATTCTTTCAAATGGATGTTTTGATTACTGACCATAGTGTTCATGCTACCATCATCATTCAACCATAAATTGCAGTAGAAATCTTTTATTTCCTTTTCATGGAGTGTGGGTATAGGCCACTTCAGAAATAAATGAGTCTATCCCTGCAAGTCCAAAGCATCAACCAGATCAATCAAACCTGTTTTGTTAGCAAATTCTGGGTCTATTTTCCTTCCACCAAGAACCTTTTGAGTTCTTTGTATCTTTTGTCTTTCTTCTCTGGACAATTCTTGAGAAGGACTAGGTACATCCTCAAACACCATTTCTTCTATGTGATCAACTTCCTTTTCCTTTTGTTCTGTTGCAACCTTCTTCCCTTTATTCAATTTATGTCTTTTTGCAGAACTTTATTTCCTTTTTCTTGTAGCCCTCTTCGTAGCAATTTTACCTTCCTCTTTTTCACTCTCTTTTGAGGACAGTTCAACCATATCCTCTTTGGAACACTCTCTTCAACAACCTTGTTTTTTCTTTTCCTTTTATTTTGAAAGGTTTGTACCTTGTTGGCTACACAATCTTCTTGCAGGAGTATCCTAGATGAACTTCTAGTGGGCTTTGGTTTGTAGGAAGTGGCTATTCTTTTCAGTTCTTGTTGAAAAGAAGTGGTAGCTTTTCCTTTCATTTTCCTATAGACTGAGGCTATAGGCACATCATCATCATCTGATTTTTCAAAATTCTTATCACCTACATCAGTTATAACATTAACTTATCCCTTAGCAACTTCAGTTTCAACAACTCTCTCAGTCACTTCAGTTTCAACAACACCCTTAGTCCCAATATCCACACCGTCAGTCCCAATATTTTCAACACATTTAGTCACTTCAGTTTCACCAACATTTTCAGATTTAATACCCTCTACATTTATGCTTGTCCCAACATCAGACACATTAACATTTCCAAAAGAGTTTAACACATTTTCATCAATCCCAATTTCACTAGATTCTTTATATTCAAGCAGTAAAGGATTTTGATTATTAATGTCTTGAAGTACAGAACTAATCATCAGAGATTCAGGAGATAACCTAACAGGGCTTTCTTTGAATGTAGAGATGGGAATAGAAGACTCACCTATTTTCGGAGTATCTTCAATTGAAGATGACTATTCGTCTGATTTTGGTGAGGTTTGAGAGATTGGATAACTAATCACAAGGTCACTGAGATCCTATAGTTTTTGGGAATTTTGGGATGAAGTGTTCTTGTTTGGAGATGAAGATGACATTTTTTTTTATTTTTTGAGTAAGCCGATTCAGATGAAGAAGAAACAAAAACATCATACCCAGTGAAATCCTATAGGTAGGGTCTGGGGAGGGTAGAATATACGCAGACCTTACCACTACCTCATAGAAGTAGAGAGACTGTTTCCTGAGAACCCTCATCTCAAAACCTATAAGCAGAAAGAACTAGATATGACAAAAAGACAAGGGAAGGGAACAGAAGGAGAAACTAATAATGAATAGCACATGGTAGTATGTAAATACAATAAAACTAACACATATACGACATATAATGAGAACACATGTTAAAAAAAACCCAAGGACATGCATCCGCCTAACCCTACCAATTAGCCTGCAACTCTAATTCGCGACCTCCACTTCTTTCTATCTAAGGTCATGTCCTCAGTGAGATCAAGTTCCGCCATATCATGTCTCATCTCTGTGACATGCATCTTCTGAACATGTGCATTTTTAATTGGCCAACACTCTACCCCGTACAGCAATGATGGTCTAACCACCACTCTGTAAAACTTGCCTTTAAGTTTAGTTGGTATCTTCTTGTCACACAATACTCCAGAGGCAAGCCTCTATTTATGTTTGCCCGATATGATGTGTGACATCATCGTCGATATTGCCACTACTCTGGATGATGGACTCCAGATACTTAAAATTTTCCTTCTTGGGGGATAGGTTGAGTGCTAAGCCTCACATCAATGTTTGTTTCATCCCTCTCAACATTGAATTTGCACTCCAAGTATTCACTTTTGGTCCTGCTGAGTTTGAATCCTTTGGACTCCAAGGCGTGTCTCCAGGCCTCCAACCTATCATTAACTTTAGTTAGAGTCTCATCAATTAACACTATATAATCTGCAAATAGCATACACCATAGTATCTCCTCCTGGATAGATCGCGTCAGCTCATCCATCACCAAGGCAAACAAGAACGGGCTCAACATAGATCCTTTCCATCTCAACAGGAAAATACTATGAGTCTCCTCCCACCATTCTTACTCGAGTTTTGGCTCCATCATACATGTCCTTAATCGCCCTGATATATGCCAATGGGACACCTTTCACCTCTAGACACCTCCGTAAGACATCCCTTGGGACCTTGTCATATGCCTCCATGAGATCAATGAACACCATATGAAGGTCCTTCTTTCTTTCCCTATATTTCTTCACTAACCTCCGAACAAGATGAATTGCTTCAGTAGTCGACCACCCAAATATGAATCCAAACTGATTCTCCGAGATAGATACTACACTTTGCACCCTTATCTCCACGACTCTCTCCCAGACCTTCATAGTGTTGCTTAATAACTTGATACCCCTGTAATTGTTACAGTTTTGAATATCTCCCTTATTCTTGCACAATGGAACCATTGTATTCCTCCTCAATTCATCAGGAATCTTGGCAGTCTTCATAATAGCATTAGGTGAGAGAAAAAGAAATTGAAATTGAGTAAGAAAGAGTGTAAAGGAAGAAAAAGAGTATTTATTAATGTGAAGGGACGTGTCTGGTGCCCTTTTAGAAAAGGCACGTCCATTCATTCTGACAGAGAAATGAAGGGGAGTTGACATGTGGCAGGTGGCAGTTTTTTGAAGGCAATAATTAAGTCCCAATATTAAGAAATACTAACCTTTGATAAGGAATAGGTACCTCTGCAAAATTATGAATGCTGAAGCTGTTTCCTTCTCTTTAACTTTTATCAATCCATTTTGAGCATAAAAATGCAGGAATGGGTTTTTATCAAAATTAAAGAAAAATCAATAATTAGGATACCTTCTCCTTAATTATAGTCAAAAGAAAAGAGAGAAGATTAAGAATTATTCAGCATTCCCAACTTCAACCTGTTCCTTTCAAACATTTCTTTACTCAAAGGTTTAGTGAAAATGTCAGCAATCTGATCTTCAGTCTTGCAAATTTTTATGATGACATTCCCTTTTTCAACACTATCTATAAATAAATGATGTCTTACATCAATGTGCTTAGTCCTTTTATGATGAACTGCATTTTTTGCAATGTTAACTGCACTTGTGTTATCACATAACAGAGGAATTGTATGTGTGAATTGTATGTGTGATTACACCAAAATCCTTGAGTTGTTGTTTGATCCACATCGATTGTGCACAACATGAGGCAACAACAACAACAACATATTCAGCTTCTGCAGTTGAAAGAGCAACTGAGTTTTGCTTTTTAGTTCCCCATGAAACTAAACATGAGCCTATGAAATAAGCCATTCCTGATGTGCTTTTTTTATCCACTTGATAACCTGCATAATCAGCATCAGCATATCCTACAAGTTCAAAAGTGTCACCTGCAGGATAGTATAGGACCAGGTCCCATGTCTTCTTCAAGTACCCAAGAATCCTTTTTGCTTCCTTTAAATGGGATTCCTTAGGCATTGATTGGAACCTTGCACATATTCCTACACTGTAAACAATATCAGGTCGACTAGTAGTTAAGTAAAGAAATGATCCAATAATACCTCTGTACATTGTCTCATTTACAGGATTTCCTGACTCATCTACATCCAACTTTGAATTTGTGGCCATAGGGGTATAAATTGGTTTTGAATCCTCCATTTCAAATTTCTTCAACAACTCCTTGATATATTTTTCTTGAAAAATTGAAGTACCTTCAAAGGATTGCTTGATTTGTAACCCCAAAAAGAAGCTTAGTTTACCCATCATGCTCATTTCAAATTCACTTCTCATAAGGTTAGAAAATTCATCACACATTGAATTTGAATTGCACAAAAAATAATGTCATCAACATATACTTGAATGGTTAATAAATTCCTACCTCTAGTTTTCAAGAATAAAGTATTATCAATTTTACCTCTCTTGAAATCATTTTCTAGTAGGAATTTAGATAATCTTTCATACCATGCTCTTGGTGCTTACTTCAATCCACAAAGTGCTTTATCCAATTTGAGAACTTGATCTGGATAGCTGGGATCTTCAAAACCAGGGGGATGATTTGGCATAGACTTCTTCCTTCAAGTATCCATTTAGGAAGGCAGTTTTTGACATCCATTTGATATAATTTGAATCCCATGTGAGTTGCAAATGCAATAAGAATCCTAATTGCTTCCATTCATGTCGCAGGAGCAAAAGTTTCATCATAGTCAATGCTTTCTTCTTGATTATAACCTTGAACCACTAACCTTGATTTATTTCTTATGATTGTTCCATGTTCATCACATTTATTTCTGAAAACCCACCTGGTCCCAATGATGGTTCTGTCAGATGGTTTTGGGACCAAGTGTCATACCTTACTTCTTTCAAATTGGTGCAGCTCTTCTTGCATTGAGTTGGTCCAATCAGCATCCTTCAGGGCCTACTTAACATTCTTAGTTTCAATAGATAAATGAAAGCTGAAAATGCTGCCATGTTTCTCATTCTGGATCTGGTTTGAATACCTGAATCCAAAGGAGAAATAATATTTTCAAGAGGATGAGATGACTAGTGTTTCCAGTCTGTTTTTCTTGGTTCCTTCTATTCTGCTTCTGCACTGTTTTTAGTCTGATCAGGTTAATCTGTTCCTTCTATTTCTGCTGATAGATCAGGTCCCTCCTCGGAATTTCCAGCATCAATTTTGTCTTGCACAAGATCATCAGCTGCTTGTTCAAGGTTGTTTCAGATTTGTGAAACTGAAGAATATCTTCAAATTCAGTTTCATCAAGATCCTTAAGCCTCTCAAGTTCTCCAGTTTCATCAAAAATCACATGAACACTTTCTTTAATGCATTGTGTTCTTGTGTTAAAGATTCTGTAAGCTTTACTAAAAGATGAGTATCCAACAAAATTTCCTTCATCACTCTTGGCATCAAATTTTCCAAGATCATCTTTTCTATTATTTAAGACAAAACCCTTACATCCAAATGTTCTTAAGTATTTACCTCTGGCTTTTTGTTGTACAACAACTCATAGGGGGTCTTGTTGAGAATAGACCTGATCAAGCACCTTTTTGTAACATAACAAGCAGTATTCACAGCTTCTTCCCAAAAATTCTTTTGAAGACTAGAATCTATGAGCATAGTTCTAGCAATATCCACAAGAGTTCTATTCTTTCTTTCTACCACTCTATTTTGTTGAGGGGACCTAGGTGCTGAAAAGTTGTGATTGATACCATTTTCAGCACAAAAAATATCCATCTTCGTATTTTCAAATTCTATTCCATGATCTGACCTTATACATACTATCTTGCAATTTAACTTTGTTTGAATCATTTTTGCAAAAATAATCAAGATATCACAAGTTTCATATTTAGATCCTAAGAACATGGTCCAAGTGAACCTTGAATAATCATCAACAATAACCAAAATGTACCTTTTTCCTCCCCTGCTTTGAACTTTTATTGGTCCACAAAAATCCATATGTAACAATTCTAGAGGCTTTGAGGTGCTTACCTGCTTCTTCTATTTGAATGATGACCTAATCTGCTTTCTTTTTGCATATGCTTCACAAATCTTCTTCTCTTCAAACTTTATCTTAGGCAACCCATGGACCAGATCCCTAGAAACAAGTTTGTTGAGCAGAGAAATGCTAACATAACTAAGTCTTTTGTGTCAAAGTTATGAGTTTTCACTTTGAGCACTAAGACATGTAAAATAATTTCCTTGTATGGTTCTCAGGTCAGCAACATACATGTTCTTCACTCTTTTAGCCATCCATACCACTTCTTGAGTTGCTAACTTTCTAACTATACAGCTTTTAAAAAGAAATCTAACTTCATTACCTTTGTCACAAAATCTGAGATACACTCAGAAGTCTGTATTTAAGTCCATTGACATAATACACATTTTCAATTGAATGTTCCAAGGATTTTTCAATTCTTCCAATGCCTAGAATTTAACCCTTTTTCCCATTTCCAAAAGAGACACCTCCACCTTGAAGTGCCTTAAGTGAGAGGAAGCTTTCAACATCTCCAGTCATGTGTTTAGAACACCCACTGTCCATATACTAGCACAGGTTGAAGCTGCATCCACTTTCCTACACATGGATTATTTACCACTTTGAGAAACCCATTTGAGTTTGAGTCCCCAGTAAGCTGTTAAAGGAGCAATAAGAGTCTTCTTAGTTCAGTGAGGTAAGGCTCTTTTCTTCTGAATTTGTTTTGCATTGGGATCAAGTCCTACATTTCTTTTTGGCTGAAAATACCTTGACATATTTCCTTTTACCTTTTGTAAGATTTGACAATCCACCTTAAGATGACCGTTTCTACCATAATGAGTACATAGTAAGTTGTCAGAAACAGTGACATATTTACTATGTGGATTATAAGGAGGTTCTAATTTTTTATATCCTGGACCCCTCCCACCCTCATGGCTTTGACTTGTTAAACTCTCCAAAATTTTTGAAGATGAATTCCATTTAAGAGTTTTTTTTTTCTAATTCTTCCTTAACACGACTTAAATATTTCTCTAACTGGTTGTTTCTTTTTAAAGCTAAGTTCATCTTTAATTGACCTGTTTTTCACTTGCTTTCAAGCTCAAGTTGTAGACTTCTAGCTTCATTTTTCCTTTTATCAGTTTTGACCCCTTTGTCTAAGCTTCTTTACAATTCTAAATTTTCGGATTCTAGAAGACTTTTGTGCAACCAATGCCATCTTTTCATTTTGAGAAATATCAAAACTATTAATTAAGAAGTCCTTATTATTTGTTAATTCATTTACTCAATGTTAGAACCCGTAAGTCCTTAATTGGTTCAATTTGGTAAAGTTTGGGACCAAATATAAATTTCTTCTAAAGTGTG
>JAABOM020061824.1:0-10708 GCA_011800125.2 Solanum clarkiae
GGGGGGGGACTAAGAGCCCAGATAACCTCGTCGGGAGGAGGGGGTGAGGGTTAGTACATTGATAGCCAATCAAGGGGCTAGTGCCTTGATAACCTAGATGGGAGTTTGTACTCATCAACCTAGTGAGAGGTTTGTACCTCACCAGCAGGGTGATGGGGTGGCATCATCATCAGCCTACCAAAGGGTTTGTACTTTGGAAATCTAACTTGGTCTCTTCTACACATATGATATCCTATAATAATATGAGTTACTTAAGCATGTTTTACTTGTGCATCGATCATACATGTCATCGATCTAATTTGGCGTCTTCTACACATATATGTTGTCTATTGCCTATTTTTATACATTTAACTAAGATGTCTATCTCTTGTTGCATTGCCCCTTACATACTTAGTACATTCAAACGTATTAACACTTACTCTTGCCTACATGATATCACAATGTAGGAACTGAAGCCCAAATTGATCATCCTCCTCCTCTACATGGCTAGTTTAGTACTACTCAAGTTAGATGGTGAGTCCTCCACTTCGGGTAACTTAGCCTATGTTTCTCTTATTATGTATTGAGACAATATTCTTTATTTTCCATTTTGACTATGAGGGTGAGCCCGGTTGTTTTGTCTTGGACACTGCTCTTATGTATGTATTAAAGATATTTGTTGGAAATATTATGCATCTATGATATGAGCTTTAACTCTTTGTCTCTTGATTATAATGTTATGCAAGCTTTTCCTTAGTCCATTTTCCCCTATTCTTACTCTTTTATGTCTTTTATATGATTCTACGACCAATGATGTGTAATGATAAGTTAAGAGTCTTGTTTGGGGTTCCTTCGGGTTTCCCATTTGTCGTGTTACGTCTAGGCCCTAGGATTGGGTCGTGACAAGTATACCCCACAAAGGAACAGAAATAAAAAAAAGTAAAATATAAGAAAACTAAGGATTAACACTCGAGTTACAGTTACTAGTGAATTCAACAAAGTATAGCCATATTAACCGGTAATGGTGCCAAAATCTTTGATCATGCCCAAGTGACACCTCCTTTTTAGAGGATAAAGCAGTTGTTATCAAAATATAAAATCTAACCTAGGTTACAGTTGAACCCATAGGTAATGTAGACTCATGGGAATTCACAAATAATCAATCCAAGTAATTAACCAACTCAATTCCCTAAAGGAGGGTGTTGCAATAATTGATAAGAAAGTAAACTAAGATAACTACTACAGGAGAAAATCAGTAATAGAGAGATACTAGGGTACTGTGTTCCCCATGATTCACCAACTTAGTATCACTAGGTGACACAATTCTTGTCTAGAATATCGGTAATTTAAGTTTACCAAGCCCTTTGGTCAAAGGTGAGAGGCGAATTTCACTATGTCACTTGGCTCATCTCTATAGTGTGCAATACTAAGCATTACTTATAATTCCCAGTCAACCTCCCCTATACCGGTTTGAATGATTAGATGAGAACACATCATCGAATCTTGTTAATTAATCTCTTTTCCTATTCATTACAATCTTAGTCTAGAAAGTAACATTATGCAAGTTCTAATGTTGGCCACCACTTGAAAACATGCAAAATGAAGAGAATTGATTAATACATGCATATACCCATTCAATGAATTTTAAATTATTTAGGTTTACTTTGTTAGATCTTCATGCTTCCCACAACCCTAGTTGCAGATTTAGCTACTCATGCTATGGGTAGATAAAAAAATTATGAATTGAAAAGACATAATTAAAAATTTACCCAAATGAATTGAAATCAAGCAAATGCAAGAAGAATAGAATCAGAAAGTTTAAGATCAAATTTACCGACAAGTGTTTTCTCACTATCTTCTCTCTCAAGCATTGTGTTCTCTAAGTACAATCCCTAAGAGTGCTGAATAATGACATCCTCTCTTTGTACAATAACCTAATAGTACTATTTATAGTAATCACAATTAAGTCCTAAATAAATAGAAAAACTAGTCGGCGGACTCCAGTAAAGCTCTTTATGACTCGTAATGTGATTTACGAGTCATAGTCGGGGTCTCATAATCAGCTTCTAGGATCTTGGACTACTCTTTTACGAGTTCGCTTTTCGAGTCATAGACTGATTCATGACTCATATTGCTTTCTTGTATATTTCAACTGTATCACATTGTCCTTCACTGAGAATTTCCACAAAACTATCCATACGACTCATAGAATGCTCTACGACTTATGTATAGGTCTCGTAGAGTGGATCTTTAGATATCATCCTTTACTGCAATTTGTCACAAAACTACCTCTACGACTTGTAGAATTCTCTACGACTTACAAAGGGTCTCATAAATCACCAAAAACTAGAAAACTTCTACAATTTTTCCCTAAGTCATAGACAACCTACTTTCCTGCAAAACTAAAAATAAAAACACATAAAAACCAAAAATGTTACATCGAGAACACACAAAATCCTATTTTTAAGTATCAAAAGTGTTGTATTTTGACAACACATCAGAGGCACCTTAGGAGAATTAGCAATATCTACAAGCAAAGAAGGGGCTATAGGAGACTTACCATGGCAAGAGTGCTTTCGACTCGGCCCTACCATGTCCTGAGTAGTGGTCTATCTTTTACTGCATGTCACTGCCCGCCTAGGTGAAGTGGGGTGTATCTTGTTTGACGAGACCCAGACCTAAGGCAGTGAACATCCCCAAGATGAACATGCACAAGAGGCATAATGTCCATTTAGTCGGACTTCCCCTGAAGGGGCATTGGAGACTGAGGAGGAGGATGAGTAGCCAAGGGGACAAAAGATGGTGGTTTAGGAAAAGATGATGTGAAATGCCCCAAATATGTGCTTCAAAGATGCTCATAATCGTAATTTTCATATATCTGAGAATCCATGCATGATATTGAAAATTTTACTTCAATTGTTGATCGGGGGAAATATTGAATGGGAAATTTGTATTATCCCAATTTTAGAGGACTCCTAGCAAAAAATAATTTTTGAAAATTTTACTTATCTAGTGTCTGTCCGCGCCCTACATGCAATCCGCAAGGGGTGCAAAGTAGTACAAACTGGGCCTGCGCAATGTGTCCGCTTCGTGGACTAGTGTTCTATTTTCCTTAATTTTTCTATCTCGGCCAAGGGCATTGGGGTCATAGCCCCATGGACACTTATGTGTGAAAACACCTATATAGCCATTTCTAACCTCTATGTCACTCAAGACTCTCTCAAAATCCTCTCCAAGACTTAACCAAATATCTTATTCAAATTTCAAGGATTTCAAACAAAAACTTTGGAACTCAACAATTCTCTTCAAGCTCCAAGTTCTCTTCAACCTCAACTCAAGAAAACCCAAGTTTGAGGAATGTGGGTTTTATCCATTAGGTCTTTTCACCCATGGAGCCCAATTCTCCTTTTTATGAAAACTACAAGTTTTCAAGTTGTATCAACTATGGGTATCTCTTATTATGGATTTTGATTATAAATTATGTTAGAGTTTGTGAAATGTTGATTGATTATGCATGTCTATCTACTTTAATCTTATACTATGACTTGATTTGGTCTATTGAGACTATGTATATTTTGAGCTATGAAACTATGTTCTATTATGAGATTTGATGATGGATTTCAAGGTATCTTACATGAGGGTTTTACTATGTATTGGTGGGTTGATTTACATTGAGTTTTCTCATATTACTTCACTCTTGAATTGCATAATTTTGAACTCGCATTATGAACTTACCAAGTGTTTGATAAAATGTCTTGACAAAGATTCTCAATTTATTGATAATCTACTACATGGTTTATAAGGAAAGTGAATTTATGATGATTAAGGGATTGCATGTATGCATTAAATTCGTGAAAAGTATCTATGGTGTTGCAAGTAGACCACACCTTGTTGGGGGGTGACATGCCCATACCACCATGTTGAGGGGTGGATTCTTCGACCACCTTATTGGGGAGTGACATGCCCATACCACCACGTTGAGGGGTGGATACCTCGACCATCTTGTTGGGGGGTGACATGCCCATACCACCATGTTGAGGGGTGGATACCTCAATCACCTCACTAAGGGGGTGACATGCCTTGAATTCTAAGTAATAGCTTGCTTGCCCTATGTTGGTTATGGTCTCTTCTGACATATAAAATATATATATATTTCAAGTTATATGATTTACAAGCATGTTTTACTTCAAGCATTGATCAATCATGCAATATTGATATTACACTTATTTGTTGCTTATGATTATACATTTTGAATATGTTTGTTTATGTCTTGTTGCATTGCATCCTACATACTTAGTACATTCAAACATACTAATACATACTCTATGCCTACATGATGTTACCATGTAGGAGATGGAGCACCTCTTGATCATCCTCCATGTGGCTAGTTTTTTTATTTCGGAAGATAAGCTTTGGTGAGTCCTCAAGTTCGGGGACACTAGAAATACTACTCTTACTAGTTGATATCTCTTTATGTTGAATACTTAATACTATGAGGGTGAGCTCGTAAAGTGTCTTGTCCCCCGCCCAGTCTATTTTAGGGGTGTTGTTGGAACAATTGATGTACTTATGCTATGAGCTTTTCTCTTGAGTATTTTATGATTATCAAAGAGCTTCCTTAGTCTCGTTTCCCTTATTTATATCTCTTGTTGTTGTTACTCTACTTCCACGACCAAGGATGTGCGATTGATTTGCCAAGAGGCTTGTTTGGTGTTCCTTCGGGTTCCCCATTCGCCATGTCATGTCTAGGCCTTAGGCTTTGGTCCTGAAGAACATGGTATCAGAGCACTAGGTTGTCAATGGTCCTCCAAATCTAATACACCTCGTCGATTAGAGTCTTATTCATAGTTTTCAAGCGTTCCACAACTATGAATGGGAGGCTGTGAGGCGTTTTAGCAAAATGTTTCACTTCTTCTTAGTATATATCGTGCTTTAGATGTGGGTGTAAGGATTTTCCCTTAATGAATGCTCTTTGCTCTTCTAGATCATGCCGATTCCAAGAGGGAGAGTAAGGAGAGCGTGTATACCCAAGGAGTAACCTGCTCCTCCCACTTCTCAAGCTATTCAAGGTGGAGGGATGGCCCAAGATGAGTTCCGGGATGCTATTACAATGTTGGCTCCTGCTATGACCAACCAAATTCACCAATGGTTCCAAGCCCCTCATGCTCCCACTCTGACTTCTAGAGTGCGGGATTTCACTAGAATAAACCAACCAAAGTTCCATGGATTCAAGACAGATGAGAATCCCCAAGAGTTCATAGATGAGGTGTACAAATTTCTATCTATTATGGGAGTCAATTCGGAGGAAAAGGAAGGGTGGCTCAAATTTGGTTTACACAATGGAAGTTGGAGAAGAGAGATGATGACGCTATTTCTTGGGAGGAGTTCAAAGCTATGTTCCTTAACTGGTTCTTTCCTATCGAGCTAAGGGAGGCTAAAGTGATGGAGTTTATGAACCTTAAGCAAGGTTCCATGAGTGTGAGGGAGAATGCCCTCAAGTTCAACCAACTCTCCAAGTATGCTCCACAATTGGTTGCCGAGCCGAGATCAAGGATGAATAAATCTACGTCGAGTGTGTCCTACTTGATTAATGAGGAGTGTTGTACCTCCATGTTAGTGAGTGATATGGATTTTTCCCACCTCATGACATATGTGAAACAACTAGAAGGGGAAAAGCTTAGAAGGAGAAGAAGTGGTGAGTCCAAGAGGGCTCGTGTTGAAGGTAGATTCCAAGGTTTCAACGGTGTTTGGTTTCCTCAAGGCCATAAGTTCCAAGTCCAACAGTCTTCCAATGTTCCTAATAAGAGGTATCCTAATGATAATCGAAGATTCCAAGTGGTCGTGCTAGGGTGCCTAACCCTATGTGCCAAAGATGTGGTAGGAACCATAATGGCCCATGTTTGAAGGACTCCAATACTTGCTATGGTTGTGATGAAGTGGGTCATAAGGTGATTGATTGTCCTCGTGCTCAAAACAAAGGTAGAGATAGTCATCCTTAAGATCAAGGTGCAAATGTGGGTCAAAGGGGATAGGAAGCCAACGAGGGGATGCTCCAAAGAAAAATAGATTCTATGCTCTTCAAGGGAGACAAGGGATGGAGGAGGTTTCCAATATCATCATCGATATGTTAAAGGTTTTTTATTTTGATGTGTATGCATTGATAGACCTGGGTGCCACTCTTTCTTTTATTACTCCTTTTGTTACCAAAAAGCTTCATGTTAGTCTGGAATTGTTGTGTGAACCTTGTGAAGTGTCTACCCCCATTGGTGAGTCCATTATTGCTAAAACAGTCTATAGAAATTATCCCGTGTTCATTTTGCATAAAATCTACCATGTGATTTTGTTGAATTAAATATGGTGGATTTTGATATCATTCTTGGATGGATTTGGTTGCATGCATATTATGCTTCTATTGATTGTAGAACCTGTAGAGTTAAATTCCAATTCCCTAATGAAATCGTGCTTGAGTGGGAAAGTTGTGATGTGGTGGTCAAGGGTAGATTTATTTCTTGCCTTAAAGCCCAAAAGTTGATTTCTAAGGGTTGTCTCTATCACCTTGTGAGGGTTAGGGATGTTGAATCCAAAGTCCTTCCTATTGAGTCGGTTCTGGTGGTTAATGAGTTTCTTGATGTCTATGCCGATGAGCTTCCGGTGTTCCTCCCAAATGGAAATAGACATTGGTAAAGACGTCCTTTCCAATACTCAACCTTTTTCTATTCCCCCTTATCGTATGACCCCAATGGAGTTAAAGGAGTTGAAGGAGCAATTGAGGGATTTGTTGGAGAAGGGTTGTATAAGGCCTAATAAGTCATCTTGGGGTGCACCAGTGTTATTTATGAAGAAAAAGGATAATTCTCTTAGAATGTGCATTGATTATCGACTACTTTATAGAGTCACCATAAAGAACAAGTATCCTCTACAAAGAATTGATGAACTTTTTGATCAACTTCAAGGGGCTAGTCATTTCTCTAAGATTGATTTTTGGTCCGGGTATGACCAAGTGAAAGTGAGGGAGTGTGATATTCCCAAGACAGCTTTCTGGACTAGGTATGGGTGCTTTGAGTTTGTGGTTATGTCCTTTGGGTTGACTAATGCACCGGTTATATTTATGGATCTTATGAATAGGGTCTTTAAACCCTACTTTAACTTGTTTGTGGTGGTTTTTATTGATGATACCTTTATTTATTCCTATAAGAAGGAGGAGCATGCGAATCACTTGAAGGTGGTGTTAGAAATCTTGAGGGAGGAGAGGTTGTATGCTAAATATGAAAAATGTGAGTTTTGGTTGATAGAGATTTCTTTACTAGGGCATGTGGTGTCGGGTGATGGCATTAAGGTGGATCCTAAGAAAATGAAGGTGATTAGAAATTGGCCTAGACCTTTAACTCCATCAGACATTACAAGTTTCTTAGGTTTGATGGGTTATTAACGAAGGTTTGTAAATGGTTTCTCTTCTATTGCTTCTCCCGTGACTAAATTGACACAAAAGAAGGTGATATTTCTGTGGACTAATGAGTGTGAAAAGAGTTTCAAAACTTTGAAAGACAAGCTTGTCTGCGCTCCCATCTTATCTTTATCAGAGGGGTTGGAAGGGTTTGTTGCATACTGTGACGCCTCAAGAATTGGTTTGGGGTGTGTTTTCATGCAAACAGGTAAGGTGATAACATATGCCTCTAGACAACTTAAGGTGCATGAGAAGAATTATCCCACCCATGACTTTGAATTGGTGGTCGTGGTATTTGCTTTTAAAATTTGGTGTCATTACTTGTATGGGGTTCATGTTGATGTGTTTACGAAACACAAGAGTCTCCAATATGTGTTCACCCAAAATTATCTTAACTTGATACAAAGAAGGTGGTTAGAGCTCCTTATAGATTATGATATGAGTGTGCATTATCACCCCAGCAAAGCTAATGTTGTGGTCGATGCTCTATGTAGGGTGTCTATGGATAGTCTAGCTCATGTTGACTTTGGTGAAAAAGAGCAAAGAGGTGGCTAGAGAGGTTCATCGATTGGCTAGATTGGGGGTTAAATTGGATGAAGTTGATAATGGTAGTGTAGTGGTTATTGATGGTTCTAAGTCTTCCTTGATTAAGGAGGTAAAGGCAAAACAAGATCTTGGCCCTGCCTTGTTAGAGTTGAATGCCTTGGTGAAAGATGGTAAAGTGGAGGCTTTCTCCCATAGGGGAGATGGTGCCATTAGGTAAAAGGTAGATTATATGTGCCAAATGTGGGTGACTTGAGAGAATTGATCTTGAAGGAGGCCTATAATTCATCCTATTCCATTCACCACGGTTCTACAAAGATGTATAGAGACTTGAGGGAGGTGTATTGGGGGGCTGGTATGAAGAGGAACATTGCCAAGTTCATAACCGTATGTCACAATTGCCAACAAGAGAAAGCCGAACATCAAAGGCCGGGTGGCCTAGCCCAATATATAGAAGTCCCTACTTGGAAGTGGGAAAAATCAACATTGATTTTGCGGTTGGGTTGGCTAAGGCTAGGAAACATTTTGACTCTATTTGGGTAGTTGTGGATAGAATGACAAAATCGGCTCACTTCCTACCGGTCAAGACTACTTATGGTGCCAAAGATTATGCCAAATTGTATATACATGAGTTGGTTAGATTGTATGGGGTGCCTTTGTCTATCATTTTGGATCGTGGTGCTCAATTCACTTCTCACTTTTGGAGGTCCTTCCAAAGAGGTGTTTGTACCAAGGTTAAGCTTAACACGGCCTTTTATCCTCAAACAGATGGCCAATCCAAGAGAATTATCCAAACTCTTGAGGATATGCTTAGAACGTATGTTTTGGAGTTTAAAGGTAGTTGGGGATAAACATCTTCCATTCATTGAGTCTGATTACAACAATAGCTACCACTCAAGCATTGGTATGGCTCCTTTTAAAGCTCTTTATGGTAGGCATTGTAGATCCCAGTTGGGTGGTTTAAAGTTGGGGAAGTGGCTTTGCTAGGTTCGGATTTTTTCATGGAAGCCTTGGAGAAGGTGAGGTTGATAAGGGAGAGATTGCAAATACCCCAAAGTAGACAAAAGTCCTATTCTAATGAGAGAAGAAGAGATATTGAGTTTAAGGTTGGTGATTGAGTTTACTTGAAAGTCTCACCCATGAAGGGTCTGGTCCGGTTTGGCAAGAAAGGGAAATTGAGCCTAAGATTTTTGGGACCTTATAAAGTTCCGAGGAGAGTGGGTAGGGTTGCACATGAGTTGGAGTTGCCTATGGATATGAATATGGTTCATCTGGTCTTCCATGCATCCATGTTGAGAAAGTGTGTGGGTGACCCAAGTACTATAGTACCCTTAGATGTTGTGAGTGTTGTAGAAGATAATTTGACCTATGAGGAGGTCCTGGTGGGGATTTTAGATAGACAAGTGAAGAGGTTGAGATACAAAGATGTAGCTTCTGTCAAGGTCCTTTGGAGGAACCAACAAGTTGAAAGTGCCACATAGGAAGCCGAGGCAGACATGAGAAAGCAATATCCATATCTCTTCCACTCTACTCAAGTCTAAGGTACTAATTTAAGTCCCCTATATGATTTCAAGTCTCAAGTTTCAACCCTTATGTCATTTTGCAGGCATTCGTTTACATGGTAAACTTTTAAGGTGATTTTTGACCCTCATGTTGAGACTTTTTGAAAGTGATGTTTAAAAGCATTTGTTGCATTCATGTCAGTCTGAAATCTTCCTGATTACTTCTCCTATGTACGTTTCTTTGACTTTTAGGGATGAATATTTCCAAGGGGGAGATATTGAAACGCCCCAAAAAAGTGCTTCGGAAATTCCCATAATCGTAAGTTCCATATATCTCAAAATTCATGTGTGTTATTGAAAATTTGACGTCATATTCTCGATCGGAGGGAAAATTTGAGTGGGAAATGGGTACAACCCTGATTTGACAGGACCCATAGTGAAAAATAATTTTTTCTAATTTTTCTTATCTAGTGTATCCACGCCCTGCATGCGACACGCTAGGGGCATGGAGTAGTACAAATTGAGCCTACGTGATGGGTTTATGTGACGAACAAGTGTTAGATTTTCCTCAATTATTCTATCTTGGCCAAGGGCATTGAGGTCATAGCCTCATACCCACTTATGCGTGGAAATACTATACTTAGCAATTTCTCAACTCTATATCACTCAAAAGCCTCTCAAAACTCTCTCCAAGAGTTAACCAAATATCTCATTCAAATTTCAAGGATTTTAAGCCTAACTTTGGCACTCAAGGATTCTCTTTAAGCCCCAAGTTCTCCTCAAGCTCAACTCAAGAAAACCTAAGATTGAGGTATATGGGTTTCATCCATTGGGTCCTTTCACCCATGGAGCCCAATTTTCCTTTTTATGAAAATTGCATGTTTTCAAGTTGTATCAACTATGGGTATCTCTTATAATGGATTTTGATTATAAATTTTGTTGGGGTATTGTGAAATGTTGATTGAATATGCATGTCTATCTACTTCAAGCTTATACCATGACTTGGTTTTATCTATTAAGACTATGCATGTTTTGAGCTATGCAACAATGTTCTATTATGAGATTTGATGATGGATTTCAAGGTATCTTACGTGAGGATTTTACTATCTATTGGTGGGTTGATTTACATTGAGTTTTCTCATATTAATTCACTCTTGAATTAAATGATTTTGAACTAGCATTATGAACCCACCAAGTGTTTGATAAAATATCTTGACAAGGATTCTCAAGTTATTGATGA
>JAABOM020061825.1:0-44970 GCA_011800125.2 Solanum clarkiae
CACTATGGATTTAAATATGGAATTAATTATGTTTTCACTTCAACTTCATATTATAAATGTTGATCTTTAAATGGAGTTTTAATTACCCATGTCACTTCCCCATTGTTCATAGCATATGCATTTATGTACATGGATTATTTCGAAAAATTATGTTATGGGTAAGCCCAATTTCGTTTTATGGTATGATTTTGATAAAAGATTGGTTATGATAATATTCTGATCACGTATATGTCTTTGATTTTGGATCTTTAAGTATTTCAGATGCTTGCACCCTTTTGTATATGAATGAGCTATTCCTATGCATGAGTATTATGAGTATGAAATAATAATTTTGGCATTTGAGCCTAAGTATGCATTTTATGAATGGTGTTTGGCCTTTGAGCCTAATTGTGCATTGAAATTATTTAAAAAAAATTACTATTGCCTCTTTGAAAGTATGTATATGTATATTATAAGTGTTCTTGTAGGATGACGACTTAGCTTGTTGTGTTGGGGGTCTTGGGGTGGGTCATTTGGGCTACTTGTATAGCATGTTTCCAATATGTGTAGAAACCTAAGGTTGTTATAGGATTGTTGATCTATGTGGTCAATTACAAAGTGTTAGTCGCTTCAGTAAGATTAATCTTTGGATGTGCTTTGTCCCCAAGTGAGCATTATTAGTATCGACGGAGTTGGTTGGTTGATTTATGCATTGACTATGATTATGGTCTTTAGAATAGGGTCCTAAAACCCTATTTTGGTATGTTTGTGGTGGGTTCTCGTGATGAGGTATTGATTTATTTAGAGCTTGTGAATTATTTTGGGGATTGGTCGCTAAATATGATAGGTGTGAGTTGAGGATAACAAGAAGGTTGTTAGAACTCCTTAGCAATTATGGTATGAGTGTGCATTGGTTTTTCCGGTACGGCTAGTGTTGTGGGTGGTGCTCTAGATAGCCTAATGTGTGTGGATATGGTGGTAAGGAGATGCCTAGTAGAGTCTATTGGTTGGCTAAATAGGGAGTTAGGTTGAAGGAAGTTGAGAATGGTAGTATAGTGTTCTTGCTGGTTCCAAATCTTCTTCGGTTGCGAGGAGTAGATTAGGCAAGGCCTTGATTTCCACCTTATTAGAGTTGGAAGCTTTGGGTGGAAAAAAATGGTAGATTGGAGGTTGTGGAAAAAAATGGTAGATTGGAGGCTTTCTCCCAAGGGGAGATGGTGGTCCATGGTACCAAGTGGGTTTGATGTGTTTAAGGTTGGCAATCAGGTTAAGGTTTGTGAGCTCTTATAGTAGGCTTTGTATGTCCCCGGTTGGATGGTTTGAAGTGCGAGAAATTGCCTTGTTGGGTGAATCCGAAAGTTTTACTCATAAGGAGTGAGGTCTGTTTTGGTAAGGAGGGAGTTGAGTTTATGGTTTGTGAGTCCTTATAGAGTGTAGAGGGAAGTTGGTAAAGATTGCTTAAAAGTTTGAGGATTGCCTTTCGGTGTAGATATAGTTCGTCCGGTTCTTGATACTTCTATGTTGAGGGAATATGTTGGTGACTCTAGTGTTATAGAGCTCCTTGAGGTTTTGGGTGTTATGGAGGGTAAGTTGGCTTAAGAGAAGGTCCCAGTGGGGGTGTTGGATGGTTGAGTGTAGAAGTTGATTGATAATAATATGGTGTTCTTCAAGGCCCTTTCGGAAGAGTCGTCTGTTCGTTTGTGTCTCTTGGGAAGCCAAAGCGGTCATGGAGGAGCAATATCCATATTTCTTCATTCTATTTAAGCTAATGATGACATGTCAAGTCCTTTTTATGATTCCAAGTCTCATGTTTCAGCCCCTATGTCATTCATATGCATTCATGTTAAGTTGGCAAGTTCATGATGATTTTACACCTATGTTAGGATTTTGTAAATGGTATTTTAAAGTGTACTATTGCAATATTGTTGGGGCTGATCTCCTTATGATTATTCTGCTCTTGTACGTCCCTTTTACATTCGGGGAAGAATGTTTCCAAGGGGGAGATATTATAACGCCCCAAAACGTGCCTGAAAATGTGCCTCGGAAGTTTTCATATATCTAAAAATCCATTCTGTATTTCGAAAATTTGACTTCATATTCTTGCTTAGGGGGTCAAATTGAGTGGAAAATGGGTCTAACTCGAATTTTAGAGCAACCATATTAAAATCCGAAAATCGCAATAAACGCTATTTAGGAGGGTTAACTTTAAAGGGACGTATCTCTTAGCACACGAAGAATTGAGTGGCCCACGACTAACCAACTTAAAGCCCTTTGTATTGGCTTTGAAACTCACTTTGTTTCACCTCATTACGAGTTCAGCTGAAGGACTTATGCCCATTTTCGTAAAATTCGTTCGTGCAGAAAATGCAGATTTCTAGAGAGGCGACGCGGACCAGTGTTATTTTGGCCCTATTTTTTTTTTTTTAATTTCGGTTCAATACTTTCAAGTAAGGGTTCCCATATGTGTTTTTACCTATACTTAGCCTTATTTCACCCTCATATTATCCTCAATATTCCCCAATATCATCTCAAACGCTTAGACTCATATTTCACCCTAAATTCAAGTGCCAAACTCAAGGCCAATCTCAAGGATTTCTTCAAGGATCTCACACAAGCTTCGAATCTCCATTAAAATCTTCTTAAAGAACATTACAAAAGCTAAGGTATGTGGTGTTGAACCATTGGGTCCTTTCACCCATGGTGCCTAAAACCTCTTTTACTTAATATTGCATGATTTAAAGTTGATTTTACATGTGGGTTCTGTATATTGAGAAATTTACTGCACAGTGATTTTAGTTCATGAAAGTACAGTTGTCCTAACATGTTTTGAGCTTCAAATCTTGGATCTAATGTTGGATTTGATGGGGGTGTTGCACCGTGTCATTTAAAGGTTTTACCACTGATTTTCCTGCATGATTTCATATTTAAATTACATGCTCTTTTACCTTTATTACACACCCCTAAGATGTTTGACAAAATGACTGGTTATGGTTTCTTGAGGAAATGAAGTTCTAAAGCATGAGATATGATATGATTGACTATATAATGATGAAGTAAGCTTATGTACATGATAAATACTATCTAGTAAGTGTTGTGGTAGACCATTCCCAATTCGGGGGCCTAGTTGAGTGGTCAAAGACTCAACCACTAGGGTGATGGGTGTGATCATCACCAGTTGAGAGGTTGATTTCTCAACCACTAGGGTGATGGGTGCGATCATCACCAACCTAGTTGAGGGGTTGATTGCTCAACCACTAGGGTGATAGGTGCTATCATCACCAACCCCAAGGGGTTTACACCTTGTTAATCTTGCTTGGTCTCCTCTTTACATATGATATTCTATATGAGCATGATTTACTTAAGCATATTTTTCTTATGTATTGATCATATATGTCGTATTGCTATATTATGCCTATTGCCTATCGTTATGCATTTTGGATTATAATGCCTATCTATTGTTGCATTGTATCCCACATACTTAGTACATTCAAATTTACTAATACATACTCTTATGTACATGATATCACCATGTAGGGACCAGAGCTCCTATTGATTCTTCTTGTGACTAGATGGATTGTTCAAGTTAGCCTATGGTGAGTCCTATATTCTGTGGACAAGGACTATTTTCTCTCACCATGTATTAAGATTCCCTTTACTTTATCTTATACTTATGACTATGATGGTGAGCTCGATTTTATGTCTTGGCCCCCATCATGATCTATGTAGTAGAGGTGTATTTGGACAAAGTGATGTATTTAAGCTATGAGTTGATTCTATTATCTCTTGACTCTATGTTACGACAAGTTCTCCCTTAGCCCCTTTTTGTTCTTATTTTCATTCTTCAAATGTCATTAAATTGTTTCTGTGACCAAGGATTTGTAATATATGCTATGACGCTTGTTTGGGGTTCCTTCGAGTTCTCCATTTACCGATCACATCTAGGCCCTAGGCTTGGGTCGTGACAAGTATTTATAAACTTAACCTTAAAAATTACATAGAAAAGACAGCTGGCAGCTGGTACGTCTCACAAGTACGATTCGTAGGGTAACCTAGAGTTGTCATCGGGGTCTCATATCGGCATTTTGCATTTTGGACTTTATTGTTACGATCCATAAGTAAGAGTCATTGCTTGGGCTACAACTCGTATGCTCCTCTCATAGTCTAGGCCTTTAGTTTTTGGTCCAAAATTTTGGCTCTCTCTTTCTTGCTACAAGTCTACATATACGAGTCATGGTGAGACTACGCATAGGGCTGAACTCCACTTAGCAGATTTCTGATTTTTACTCTCTGTTTCTTGCTACGAGATCAGCCTAAGACTCGTAGGAAGGCTCGTATGTCCTGCAATTCAGCAAAATCTGCAATTTTCTCCCAAGATCCTGCCAACCTACCTTTTCTGCAATACCAACATAAAAAAACATAAAAACCATAACAAGTCATATTAAGAACTCATAAAATCCATTGTTTTAGGCATCAAATTTGTTGTATTTTGATAGTACATCAACACCCTCAACTTAGAACTGTTTCTTTTCCTTAAGTAATGACTCAATCGAAGCAGACAATGAGAAACACAGAGTAGTTATACCAATGGTATATACATCAGTCACTCTAATTTAGGTGCCCAACTTTCATTTCCAAAACCAGATTGCATAGCTATTAAGCAAAACAAAAACACAAGGATATATCTAGCAACCCAACTATAATAAGCTAAGAAGCATCAACCATCCGCAATCACTTTGTTAGTCATATGCTAATCAAGCAGTGCAAATGCCCTCACAGGAAAGAAGTCCCTCTTACTCACTCAAAAAGCATTTAGAATTCAGGGACTAAGCAAGTATTCTCACTCTCACAAATGAAATTCATGCAAAATGACTAACACCATAGACTTGCCTCTGTACTCAACTTCCGAATTGGTGAAAAAATGGATTTAAATCATATTAGGACTTAATGACGTGTAGCATAGGCTCATGGGGCTTTGGTATGGCATTTTAGGCATGTAGTGACTCGAAACTATCCTTGAACCATGTTTACCCACACTTTTACCTTCATAACCCAACTCTTTTCACTAATCCATCCTTATTCTCCTATTTTAAGCTTTCCCCGGGCACTTTCTTTTTTTTTTTTCAACTGTGCTTATTTTTGAACTCATTTTTGCAATTCTCTTCAATCCAAGACACTTTTCTTTTCTTTTCCCTCACCCGTCTCATGGTTTTTCATTTCTTTCTTTATTTCCCAACTAACCACCTCATTTTCATTACTTTACCATAACAAAGGTCACCCTCAACTCAGGCTTTTAGCGTGAGGTGATGTACACAATATCTATCTCCTAAACCAGGGCCACCATTTGTAGCCACCCTCAACTTAGGGATTCAGCCTCAATAAAGGTTCACATGTTCAAGGATAAACCAGGGATAATATCAAGGTATTTCATAAAACAAGGCTAAGCTAGCTAGATGTCAAGAAAGAATGAGTGCATGATAGGCTCAAACATTTGGAACAAGGGGTTCACTAACACATTTGATAGGTCATTTAGACAAAAGTGGGCTCACTAGAAGAACAAAGGCCTAAGATCTCTTCCAAATCAACCACATCACCAAACTAATCTTAGAGTAATAAGGCAAGTTTTGAGTCCATATATGATACATGAATGCGACAAAATAAGCTCACAACACACATGGCATTGCACACACAATCAAGTATAAACTCACAGGTCACGCTTTAAACCTCAACTTACCTTTTCATTATCAGAATAAACATCACCAGATATTCAATATGCATGATTACATCAATAACCAACAATCTCAAAAATTTTTAGGGTAGCAAATTTTTACAAAAATTTAATAAGCATTTAAAGACTATGTATACGACAAAAGATAATACTATTATGTATCTACCATTTATTTATACTACCTAGACATGCCAGTTCAACAGAAATTAAAACATCTACAAGGAAAAAGAAACACGACAAGAAAACTTTGGGAGAAAAAGTAGGGGAAGTTATGGACTCGAGGCTACTCATACTTCACCTAAATCCATAATTTCCCACACTCCACCAAAAGAGAATACTTTGTCCTCAAAATTAAAACGTATACTAAAACCAAATAACTGAAACACACACACACACACACACACACATATATATATATATATATATATATATATATGTATATATATACACACATACACACACACACTAAAAACCAATATTTCAAAAATAAAATAAAAAAAAAAGTGAAGACAACATCCAAAATAACACATGTAAAAATATCCAAAACTAAATAAAGGAAACATTGTCTAACTAAAAGAACAAAGTATCCATGAGTAGAAAGTAAGGGTTGGGGTCAAAAATCAAATATCATCGTGCTCAAGAACTGATATTTGTCTGTTCGGCAGGATCCTGGGCCATGGCCTCCTCCTCAATAGTTTGGGCTATAGCTGCAAGTGAGCTACCCTCTCCATGTGTCGTCTGTTATGCCTGATATCTCTGTATGGCCTCCATAATTAGCGACTCCAGTACCACCTCCTCTGGTATTAAATCATCATACAGTGCTACTGGGTCATCAGGTCTAGGCCTCTTCCAACTCAACTCTGGGTCATTAGTCTCGAGGGGCCTTTTTCGATGGGCATGCAGGCAGTTAACAAGCCAGTCAAACACCTCATCACCTGCCGGTGCCACCTTTGAGACTGCAACAGGGGATGCTAACATCAACGATAAGTTGGCCTTAAACTTTGCCAACTTCTTTGTCACTATGCTCGTGTCAGTAAGACGAGCACGCTCAAGCCTCTTTTCGAATATCTCCTCAGACGCATCTACTCGGGCATCCACCGCTCTAACCCTATGATCTACCAAATCACGGGCGAATGCTTTTCCATCTCCTCTGAGTCCTGTACCATCTGGCGGACCCATGTTTTGACCTAGGATGCTAGATTCTATAGACTAAACTCCACTGTAGATACCCTGCGTACCAGTTCCTGAAAAGCAATAACAAAGATAAGAGAATTAACCTTCATAGAAGATGATGCTGGTGCAGGAGTACTGGAGGACGGTGCTGACTCAATCTCAATAGCTGGGGAAGGCTCTATAGTAGCTAGAGTAGTACTAGTGGTGGCTGGAATCAGACCCTGAGTCTAAGGCTCTACCGAGAATGGATCTGGGATTGGAGGAGAAGCTGCTCGTGGTATGGCCATCGAGTTTTCATCATCCTTGATCAGGCTGGGATACATAGTGCGTGTGGCCTCTATGTGCTGGTCCAAATGGAGAGAAAAATGTACCCTGGCTACATTGCATGATCTATGTATCAAATGGGCAAAGGCAATGTAGTTTGGGCATGGATTGATGACTTGTGAATTTTCTCCGCCATAACACGAGCCTAGTCAATCTCATAGACATCCATAATGCTAGCTAACAATACAAGTCTGTCTAATGTAATCACATTATCCGTAAATGTGGGTCTGATTCACCAACGGATAATGGACCACTAAAAGTTTGCCTGGAAGGAAAGGTGGGACTTCATAATAGTATCTCTTGATTAGTGACCCACGCGGGCTCAACACCAGCCTCACAAATCTAACCTGCTATCCACCTGAGGAGCTCTGTTTTCAACACAACATCCTTCTCATTCATCACCTTCCTTATCTTAGCAATTCGGTTATCATATTCAGCAGTAGAGCGGGGTGCACTATAGTTTGGCCCAAACTGGACCCTTCTTATAGTCTCTTTTGAAATGTCAAAAATCTCACCTCAAACTAAAACCTCACGCAGCTGTGGCTGTTCAATTAGCTTCTTATTTCTAGGAAGGTCCTTGCATATAATAGCATAGTAGGAAGCATAGAACTCCCGGACTAAATATGGGGCGTACTTTCCTAACTTTTGTGAAAGCCACCCTAACCCATGGCGATTAATCTCTGCCTCCAAGTTTGGTACACTACACAACCCTGAGTCCTAGAGCCTCGACTCCTCATGAAATTGATGGACCAGCATCCCTTGGCCTTTTAGCTCCATCCTCTGATCATAAATCTCCTTTATGCCTAGTACACACCTCTCATATCTTGGGGATCTATAGACATGACAGTATAAGTAGGGTTAGTCAGCTGTTGAGGTGCAGTCTCTTCTGGCTAGGCCTGTGATATAGAGTCTGCCTCAGAAAGTGAGAGGCCATCCTTCGACCCTTCTTCATTATCCTCCTCTTCAGACTGGGAGGGACTAGTGACTTCCATAGGTGTTAGGGCGGCGTGGGATCGCGTCTGAGGCATATTTGCCGTGAGGTCTAACCTGACTCTGTTGACTTCTATAGATCCCTCATATTGCTTATCCTCCGATGGGCCATCCCTCAATGATCTAGCCAAAAGTTTAGCAGTTTCTTTTCTAGCCTTGGGAGCCATAAAACCTGAAACATCGATCCCAAAAATTCATCATGAGCACCATAGTGTTTGAAACAGATAAAAATTGTAAACACAAATTAACAATAGTAACCTAAACACTAAAAGAAAACATAAAGACAATGTACTAATTGAGCTATAGATTTGTAGGTACGAGGCATAGGTATGACTCGTAGAGATACCTACAATTGTATAATATCCGCATAGTGCTGAGGTACCTGGAAGATGATATTCTAGTTACATAAATGAGCCTCAGGTATGACTTATAGGATGACCTACGAGTCGTAGTCTAGGCTGTAGTCAGGAACAAAATATAATTTAAAACAAGGCAGATCCTATGAGTCCCTTACTATGATTCATAGTGGGCACTACGAGTCGTAGGTGGGTCTCATATGGTAAGTGTTAAGGAACCTTAGGTGACTGTTACCTCCTGCGAGGGGCCACTACGACCCCTAGGGTGACCTAAGACTCAAAGTGGGTCCTTATAGTAGAAAACACAACCTACCTGTGGTGCCTACAACCTTCCCACAAGTACTACGAATCGTGTAAAACAAAACTTAAACAACATCGAAGCAACATGAAATCATGAACACAAAAGAAGCCTTAAACCTCGCAATATAATAAGATTCCATAATTTACATCCTAAGTTACCCCATGATATCAATATACAAACTCATTCACAACAACACTCATTCAAATGAAGGAAAATCAGGGGGATTTTAAAGATAAGTACACACAAGAGCATCATGTGAAGACACATGCCAACAACCAAAAACTCCAAACTTGCATGTTTTCAGCAGTTAGCAAATTGGATTAATACATTACCCTCATATATTCCATATATCATCATCATATTCCACCAACAAAAATGATTGCACCATTCACAATCATACAAAAGAATTTAAAATGACCCCATCCCAATTTCTTACATGTATAAGATCATTTTCTCATGGGTATACTTAAAATCTTCACTAGATACACAACCATATATCCATATATAACAATCATAACATGAGAGTGTCGTAATCAAACTAGGGACTTACCACTTGAGAGAGTAAAGAATTAGAAAAATGCAATGATAAATCGAAAAAAGGGGCTAAGAAACCCTAGTGAGTTCGTGCTAGAAAATATCGCCAGAAAAATGAAGTGGATAGCTGTGATGGTGATCGGAATAGTGAATGGTGGAAAGGGGTTTGTGAATTTCCGTCGGGTTAGGGCAAAAGGTTACCTTTTAAAATTCTATAGATCAAGTCTACAAAATCTTTATTACGAGTCATAGCGTGTCTTACGACTCATAGGTCCGATCTCATAGCAGACCCCTCACTTAGAAAAATTTTAGAATCCATACCTGAGAACTACGAACTCCACTTACTACTCGTAGGTGACACTACGAATTGTAAGGTTAACTCATAGCGTGTGTAACAACTTCAATAAAATACTATTTCCCTTTACGAGGTATGACTACAAGTCGTAGAGTGTGCTACGACTCATAGGCCTACTTGTAGAGACTGCTCCAAGTGCAATTTTGCTAACATCTTCATCTTTTAATTTCCCCTCAAAATACAACAAACTTCCAAAACATCACAGCTGGACGAATGTCTTTAAATTTTAAAACAAACAACACATTACTACCTAAAAACATCAATAACTAAACATACTTAAAACCAACACAAAATTATCAAAGATACTAGAGTTATCTCGAAAGAAGTGCCTTGTTTAACGTTGTGGCTCGACTTTTCCATCTTGAGTACTCAGTCTTCCTCAAGATTTGGTGAACTAGTGACACCACTTCTGTGATCTCTCTTTCTGTCTTTCTGCATATGCTCTAACTTCTTAGAAACCTGCTCAACTTGTTTACATATGTTTTGAACTGCCATCGCTTGTTGATCCACCTTGTAATTTTTCTTGATAACATCAAACTTAATTTCTTGAAGTGTTTCTTCTTGCTCATCCACTTTATTCATCAGTTGTTCAATAATACTCTCGACCTTTGAAGATTTTTCTGTAACACATTGTTGATGTGGTAGCTTGATCCAATTGAACATACCATCTCTTTTTGCACTACTAAAGCCTTTCCTTGACATATTAGAGGGAGAAAACGGTTGATCTTGATATGGCAGGTACACTTGTCTAACTGAAGACAATTTATCCATGTATTCCGTGACTTCATTAAACAGCTGCCTCAAAAATGCCTAATAGTCACCTCCGAATAAGGCATCAACATGGACTTATTTTTCGAAACAAAGTGTTCGGTAGAAGCTTGCCACTAGTTCCTCATTTGGCAAACCACGATTTGTCCTCTTCTCCAAACACTCTTTATATCTTTCCCATGCTGCAACTAACAATTCTCTTAGAACTCGTTAGAAGTTAACAATCATGTCCTATAGTGGCTTGTTAGGATCTCAATAAAAGTTCATAAGGAAGATTCTTTTTACTTCTCCCCAATTAAAGCAAATATCTGGTGGAAGGATGGACCACCACTCCGCAGCTTCGCACCTATGATTCATGGGAAAAATCCATAGAGCCATTGCTTGCCACGCTGGGTATTGTGTTCCAAGAGTCCCCTCAATATTTGCGTAAAGTTCAGCAAGTGAACATGAGGGTCTTCTAACTCCTGCCCATAAAATAGGACATGTCACTGCAATAATTCAAATAGATCGACCTATGATGACGAGCTTTTGTTCAGTCATTGTAATTTGCATCCTGCAATTTTTTGTCTGAGTTGATTCTTAACTTCCTTTCCCTTTAAGAACCTGTAACAATTCTAAACAACAAAAACGCAACTAAAAGTAAAATACACAAGAATCTAGAAATTAATACTAGAACTAACTACTAGTGAAATCAAGTAAAAACCTATTCGTATTCCCCCAGAAATGGCGCCATAATTTTTGACTGATGTTCACGCTCCAATAGGAAAGCAATTGCTGTCAACAATTAACCTAACCGAAGGTTAGAGTCAAATCCACAGGGAATATAGGGGTTGACTGCAAGAACTCACTACCAATTATTTTGACTATTTATAACTAAAATCTCTAAATAAGGGGGGTTTGTGATAAAATAATAAAAGTAAAAATGAACACTATGGTATTATGCGGAGGAACACTCAAATTTGGGGACAACTTGGGAATTGTCTTCGCTATGGTTCGTTAACTCGATTATCCTAGACTACCTAACTATAATTGGGAATCCGCATGTAGGATGGTGAGTTAGGTTCTTCTGGCCCTCTTGTAAAGGTGAAAGTCAAATTTCACCATGGCACATGGTCGGCAACCAAGGCATGCCAACTAACCGTTACCCATTATCGCAGTCAACCTCCCTTTGGTTAGGTTTGGTTGATTAGATAAGAACACATCAATCAAATCTCATCATTTACTTCCCTTTTTCTATTCATCACTACCTTGGTCAAGATCCTGATAGTAGGCGGGGTTTCGTGTTGACCACCACCAAACAACAATCAAAATGAAGGGAAATAAATAATACATGAAAAACTCCAATCATAGAAATGCAATTCATCTAGATTATCTCAAGTCAACTACCCATGGTTCCCACAACCCAAGGTTGTGGGTGCTAAGCTACTCAAGGCTAAGGAAAAACCAACAAGAATGCAAATACAAAACATAGTTTAGAATTTTTTCCAAAGCAATGAAGATAGATAACACCACAAGTTGCAAACCACAATCTTGATAGATGGAAAATGAATACAATTTAAGATTTGCACTCTCCCAAAAGTGGGTTTTCCAATAGAAAATGAGAATCTACACTAAAACCCTAAAATATTCTAGAGAGAATATTCAATGTCTCAAGTATGGAATCCCCTTCTTAAATAAACCCTAACATAAAGTATTTATAGTATTTACAAATTAACCCTAAAAATTACACAGAAAAGATAGCTGGCAGCAGGTACGTCTCACAGGTATGACTCGTAGGTAACCTATGATTCATTATCGGGGTCTTATATCAGGCACGTTGTACTTTAAAATTAATTGTTACGATCCACTGGTACGAGTTGTTGCTTTGGTTATGACTCGTATGCTCTTCTCATAGTTAAGGCCTTCAGTTTTTGGTCCAAAATTTTGGCTCTCTATTTCTTGGTATGAGTCCACCTATATGAGTCATGGTGAGACCTATGACCTGTAGAGTGGCCTCGTAGGGCTGACCTCCAGTTAGTAGATTTCTAACTTTTGCTGTCTATTTCTTGCTACAAGATGACCTTACGACACGTAGCTAGGGCTACGACTCATAGGAATACTAGTGTGTCCTACATTTCAGCAAAATCTGTAATTTTCTCCCCAAATCATGCCAACCTACTTTTTCTGCAATACTAACACAAAAACACATAAAAACCATAAAAACTCGCATTAAGAACTCACAAATCCCTTGTTTTAGGAATCAAATTTGCTGTATTTTGATAGTATATTACATGGATTTATGTTTGAGATCCCTAATGACCCTAAACCATATCTAATACACTTCACATACATAGGAAATATTTAAATCTATAGTTAAAAGTTGCGGAGCATTGCGACTAGTAAGGAAGCTTTCAACTCAAATTTGTATTAGAGGACTCTTGTGACCTTAGTTCATGTATTAATATATAATCACATTAAAGAATTGACCTTACTACCTCTACATAGTTTAAAATTACTCGGTACAACACTATACACATATAAAGAAATGTTTGCATCTTTGCTTAGAAATTTTGCGGGTGTTAATTTTGCACCTCGGAAGGGTACCCTTGGCGTTGCCAACACTCAAAGACTATTGCCAACCTCCAAACTAATCACTTGGACCCATCACGTTAGTTCAATCACGACTAATTGCAGAATACATCAATGATTGAGAAATACTTAACGTAAGGCCATAATGATGTGATAATTAAAGGCAAATAGCCAGATAATATAACAATCAAACTGAGTAAAGACTAGTATAAAAAGAACTAACCAAAGACATAAGCCAATCACAACTCAACAGTCTAGTCTATGAAGCCTCTAAATCACCTAACCAAATAGTGCCAACGATAGGTCCATGACTACCTAAATGGACGTCAGTACATGGAATGTACGAGTATGTAAAATGGTAGAAAGAAACATGTAAAGGAAGGATAACATCAACTCAAATAACTCAACTCAAGAAGTAGGAAATTCAATCGGCAAGTCAAGAGTCTAAAGTAAGAATGTAGTTTAGACAATGACCACTCATATACCATCTAATCCAATCTACTCAGAGTATTATCAAACCTTTATGGGAGTTTCTCTAATTGACAACCATCACCTATGAGCCGGTGATGATACAATGAAGCAATGTCATTACCATATTGATCCTATATCTTGCTAGGGTAAGGGATTGAAACACCTGTCATATGCTTCAGAACGTCCTATAATCATAATTTCCACATATCTCAAAAAAAACTCCATGTGTGATTTCAAAAATCTGACTTCATATTCTCAATCGTGGGGTAAATTTGAGTGGAAAATAGGTATAACCCAGATTTTAGAAGATCCATAGTGAAAAATAATTTTTGCTACAATTTCCAGCGGCTGTCCACACTTGGGGTGCGCCACTGTGTAACTTGTAGTCTGCTTCATGCCAGGGGCACGGACCAGTGTAATAGTTTTCTTATATATATTATTTCACCCAAGGGTATTGCGGTCATATCCCCATGCCCTCTTAAATGTGAAATGACCCATACTTAGCCATTTTTCAACTATATAACTCACAAAATCCTCTCTAAACCTCTCTAAGACTCTATCAATTCTCTCATTCAAATCTAAGGATTTCAAGCTCAATTTTGGAGCTCAAACTCATTTCAAGCTCAAAGTCTAATCAAGTTCACCTCAAGGAATCCAAGGTTTAAACTATGTGGGTCTTCATCCATGGATTCTTTCACCCATGGAGCCCAACCTTCCCTTTTCATGAAATTGCATGTTTTCAGGTTATATTACCTATGGTATCTCTTATTATGAAATATGAGCATAAATCATGTTGGAGTTTTGGAAAGTATTGATTGATTATGCATGAATGTCTATTGTAAGCTTGTTCCATGAATTTCTTTGTTCTATTCAGACTATGCATGTTTTGAGCTATAAAACTCTGAACTATTATGGGCTTTTGTGATGAAATTGAAGGTACTCTACATGAGGATTTTACTACATGTTGGTGGGTTGGTTTGCATTGAGTTTACGCATATTATTTCACTCTTAAATTATATGATTGTGAACAAGTATCATGAACCTACCATGTGTTTGATAAAATGACATGACAAGAATTCTCAAGTTATTGATGATCTATTACATGATTTACAAATCAAGTGACTTCATGATGATTAAAGGCTTTCAAGTATGTATTGATTTCATGAAAAGTATCTATGATTTTACAAGTATCAAGTTGAGCCATATTTCAAAACTTTTACCTCTTGTGAGCCATTCATATTAAAGCAATTGATCATGTATGATTTTTATCTACTCTCATATTCAAGTTAGACTCACTATTATAGGTCAAACATGTTTATGAGCTACTCAAGTCATGTTATCATGTCTCTGACAAGTTATTCATATTATGATTAAAGTATGATTGTATCAAGTATTCTATAGGATTTGACTTAGCATTAATTGAGACTTAAGATGGGGGTTTAACTGAAGGGGTCCTTCTATAAAGTCTTAGTCTCTAAACTATGTGTCACCATAGGATTATACATGATCTCTCTTATGGATTTCTAGTGGATCCATCTAGTTATACCACACCTTGTCAATGGGATGACATGCCTTGATCACCTTGACGAGGGGTGACATGCCTAGGATCATTCATTGTATGGCTACCACGACAAGTAGACCACACCTCATCGAGGGTGTGACATGCCTCGATCACCTTGTCAAGGGGGTGACATGCCTCGATCACCTTGCCAAGGGGCCGACGTGCCTTGGATTCCAAGTAGTAGCTCCTTGGTCTTTGTCGGTTAAGGTCTTTTACCGTACATGTATTATGTACTATGCAAGATGAATATTTTACAAGCACATTTTATTATTAGCATTGTCATGCATGCGATATTGAGATTATATATCTGTTACTATGATTATGCATTTTGAATATATTGGCTTATGTCTTTGTTGCATCGAATCCCGCATACTTGTACATTCATATGTGCTAATGTATACTCTATGCCTACATGATATTACCATATAGGAATCAGAGCTCCTTTTTTATTGTCCTCCTCCACATGGCTAGTTCGGTTCTCAGCGAAAGCTTTGGTGAGTCCTTAATTTCTAGGACAATATCTACTTATTTCATGTTAGATTGAGACTCCTTCTTATGTTGAACACTTATTATTATGAGGGTAAGCCCGAGAAATGTCTTGGCCCATGCTCCATTCCAAGTTAGAGGTGTTGTTGGATACTATGATGTACTTATACTATGAGCTTGACTCTTTTATGCTTTTGTGATTATTAAAGACTTCCCTTAGTCACACTTTCCTTTTCAATTATATCACTAGTTAAATGTTTATTTGCTTCCGCGACTAAAGATATGTGAATGATATACTAAGAGGCTTGTTTGGGGTTCCTTTAAGTTCCTCATTTGCTGTGTCACGTCTACGCCCTACGCTTGGGTCATTACATCGACATCCCATCAGTGGATCCAAATTCAGTAACTTCAAGTCCTCTCTTTTTGGACAATAAGAAACATCTGATTTTATGGTTCAATCCTCTCCTACACTGGCTATGTAGTTGTTGAGTTCGAGCTGGACTTACTCTTACTCAATTTGACGCTCAATATTCCTCCCAAGACTCAACATGTTTATAAAGGATCAATCCAATGGTTAACACATTCAACTATTCTCATTAGACATTTGTCAACTCAATTCATCACATCAACTATCAACTCTTTAGTTACATACATTCTTTTAAGATTTAGCTTATTCACCCATAAAAACCCTCTATTATCCATCAATCTAACATAATAGTATTCAGAAATCAAGAGTGGGGTTAAAACATTTAGGAACTTTATAGAGTTTTTAAGCTCAAATTATACTCATGCATACCCATTTACATGCAATATGTAAAAATAACAAAAATTCATTCTAGGGTTCATGTAGATAGGCAAAATCATCTATTTCAAGCATTTAATTCATAAAAATAGTAACTCATGCAAGATCATATGGGAATGTATTAGAATTTTAGAGAAACCTTCAAGAAACATTCTTGGGAGACTCATTTCATTCACAACATCATCAATTCTTGTTATGGGGCACATGGAAGAATATAATTCGTGTTTTGGTTAGCATTATATACCTGATAGTTTTGAATCTTGAAATAGCTTGGGAGAATTCACAATATTATCTCTAAACCATACCTTTCTCTCCCTTGAAACCTTGCTCTAAGTTGGAGAAGGTGTTTTTGTGTGAAAAAGTTAAATGGTTATGTTTAGGGACTTGTTTAGGTATAAAAATGTCAAGTTAAGGCTTTGAAAGGGTGGAATAAGACTAAAATAACCCTTCTTAAAAATTCTATCAAGTTGTCCATGGGCCAACCTACGGCAAGTAGAAACTTCCACGGCCAGTAGGAACCAATCCGTGAACCTTTGGGTAAATTTTGAGGTCTCTAGATAGATTCCATGAGCCCAATCTATGGCCCGTAAAAACATGTACGACCTGTAGTTGGGTCTGTCAAGTCTGGGACTCAAAAATGGACTTTCTGAAGTTGTTCCATGAGTTAATGATGTGGGACTTAAGTCAAACCATGGCTCGTAAGTCATGTTGTAAGTACACTCTGCTCTGGCAGTCCGTAGTAAAATAATCATAAGTTTTGACTCCGAACTCCAAATAAAGTGAAATTAGTGGTGTTGGAAAGACCTTTCATTTGATACGTCATAAGTCACCTAATAAAGTTTTGGATAAAGGTTATGGTAATTTGAAGTTGACCATTGTATAATCTAACACGACAAACTCAATTGATAGGAAAAATGTAAACTTGGCTAAGTACTAGAGGTCTCTTATGACCCTGATCCACTTCCTACGTACAAAAACGAGGCTTGAAACATAGGTACATGTAATAATAGATTTATAGGGTGTCACAATATCTCCCACTTGGGATCATTCTTCCTCGAATGATGAGAAACTAAGAGACCTATCAAGCAGGAACTTAAATACTCGGATATTCATACTCCAGAAATCAACTTCAACTCAAGAATCATGTAATGAACCTCCTGGTCATTTCTATGATTTTGCTATTATTATGTTGATTTGGGCATGTGTCTAGTGACCTCAGGACTGTTAGGGCGATTGCTGGTTGGGTTATTCTCGAGTTATGTGGATTTTTGAGATAATCGGGAAGTTATACCCGTAAAATGAATATTTAGGTAAACTCCAAGTAAATTGGCCTTAGAATGGAATTCTAACAATTCCATTAACTCCAAAATGATCAAATTAGGCTAGGATCATGTCCGGTGTAATTATATCATGGATTACAAATTTGGCAGTCGAAGTCTATTAATAGTTAAATCAATGCTCTCGAGAACTATGCCCCAGAAGAGAATTTGAATAGTACAATTAGCTTTAAAACGTTGATTTTGATCTAGGGTGGCCTTCATTTGATACTGGGGACGCTCGGATGAGATTTGACCCTCCGGGAGTTTTTCATTGTGGGACCCTCACTTTATCATAGGAAGCTCCATTGGAAATTTTGACTATACCATTGGATGCTAGAATGTCGAAATATATAGGGCTACATAGTTCGTTTGCAAAAATTTGAGTCCAAATGTGCCCAAAACGTTGAAAAAGGGATTGAAAGATTAAAGTAAAGAGAGGAGGCGACATGGCCAATTCTGCTACTGCCATATGGTATGATCTAGTGTTTCCACGTGGCAACAATATATACATGTGTGTGTGTGTATATATATATATATATATATATATATATATATATATATATATTCACACCATGATTTCAAGCTCATTTTTCATCCGATTGAGTGATTCAAAATGAACGTGACTTGGATTTTCGCTAGGAATGTTATAGTGAAGTTGGATTTGGGATTTGACATATATTTCGAGGTAAATCTCTACTTTTTTTATTGATGATATATCAGGAATGAGTAAAAACTTTAGATTGCAATATCTCAGTGATTTTTCAATGAAATTAAGTGAAATTTGTGTTTAAATTTTCTATGTTCCGAGAAAAACACTGCGGTATGTTGGGTATTCACTGATTTTGTTCGGTTTTTAAGAATTTTTACTGATAAAGTTTTGAAAAGAATGTTTTCTCTTTAAAGTTTTTAAATTTATTTTTGGGATGAATTTCTGGCTATGGACTTGGGATTACGTGGGGATTATTTCATGGGCATTGATTCAACATTTCAAGTGTAAACCCTGATTTTCTCCATTTTAGTCATAACTGATGTAGTTTCATCCGTTTCGTGAGATTTTACATCCAAATCAACTATAATAATTTTATGACTTATGTTTTGATAGATGAGCATCATCGAGAGCCGATTCAGAGAAGAAAGGCTTGGTTGGATTGACTCAGAGCAAGAGACGCCAGATGCAAGGTAGGCTAGCTTTCTCTAAATCCTTGACTGAAGTGAGATTTCTTCCTTGGATCTCTATACAACTGAGAGAACTTGGAGTCATCCTATGGAAAAGAAAACATTGCTTGATGGACTGAATCTAATGAAGTTATCTCATTGGTCGGCTGAGAAAAGGCAGTTAAATTGGCCAATCTTTTCAAGGGATATTTGAGAATATCTTTAGAAGAAAAGTGTTTTGCTACATATATGAAAGGGAGTTTATTGTTTGAAAAAGATCAAAACTGGGATTTTCTCTAAAGTGTTTCAAAAGTGTCAAGGCTGTGTCTAAGGAACTTGGAAAATATGGAGATCTGGAGAACCAAGTATTATGCCGTAAGTGGACTGAGGAATGTGAACCTAGTATCATATATTGCTTACAAGATTGGTAAATCTAACTAACAAACTTCTGATATTATTTCCATTCGTGAAATGGAAGGGCTTGCGCTAGACCTTTTCAAAGCAAAATTAGAGGCTGCTATTGCAGTGGCAAGATCTCAACAGGCTGCATCTGAAGAAGTCCACCACATGAAATAGAGTGCTACAATTTAACAATAGCATCTACTCTTATATTCATAGGAAAAACTAGAACTTTGAAACAATTCATATACAATGAAGCTAACTCTAGATTATCAGAAATAGAAGAAAAAATTACTCCCAATTAAGTGGATTTGAGAAATTATTGGGTTTTGAAGGAGGAAGAAATTGGGAGAAGAATGGAGTTGGGTTCACATAAAGAGAAAGATAAAAAAATTAAAACTACTTAATCCTCTTCTCCATTACTGCCATTTGAATAAGGGTATTTTTGGCCCATTTCACTAACTATAAGGCCTCAAATGGCCCAAACTATAAACGAAGGAAATTTTTTTTCCTTTCAGATAGTACAAGGACATTTTTGACCATTTTCCCTAACTTTTATCAACCTTTTAAAATAAATTTGGATTATGACTATTTTGCCATAATGCATTGTGTATAAACATAAATGTTGTTTAGGCTTTATTAAAGCATCATTGTTCTTTAAATTACATTTCTACATTACGTCAATTATATTTTAAAATTAAATATTTTTATATATTGTTTTTAGTAAAGAGTGTGAATACATCAAAACATGGATAAAGTATTCCAAATAAATATACTTCCTCCGTTTCAAAAAGAAAGACCTAGTTTGACTTGGCATGTATTTTAACAAAAGAAAGAAGACTTCTTCATCTTGTGGTCATAAATTAAAGTTATGCTAAATGTGTCAAATTGTCTTTTAATCTTTTGGCATTAAACATGCCACATGAAAAATTTAAATCAATGTTTTGCCAGAAAAAATAGGTTATTCTTTTTGAAACAAACCAAAATTGAAAGTAGGTCATTCTTTTTTAAATAGAGGGAGTATGTTATATAGACCATGGTATCGAGCACATGTTTAAGGAATCCCATGGTTTGGTAAATAGGGTGTGTCACACCCCAAGCCAACACCCTAAACGTAATTGACATCTACAACCATTGCTGGTCCCAAGAAAATCGCCTGACCTGACTACTTACTCAGTGAAAGACTTAAATAATCATGGAAAGGTTTTAAATGTAACAAACTAAGATTTATCCCAAACTGCCTGAATAAATTGAAGTGAGAAACATCTCAACAATAATTGAAATAACAAGGACTGAAGTACTTAACACATAGTCTATGGAACCTCTACTAAAACAGTCTACCTGGACAGACCTACGGTAGCCACCACTAACAGGAAAAATACTGAAAGTAAACATAATAATAACTCTAAACCTCTAGCTGAGAAGGGGCTTCACCGATAACTTAGTGGGGGGTCTGGTCCTCAACGAAGCAGCTGCTGAGGGACTCTATCACCTGCATCTGCATCATAAGATAATGCAGGTCCTAAGGACGTCAGTATGTGTAATATATGATATGTAAAATGGCCAAACTAGAACTTAATATAATGCAATATTTCTCAAGAACATGAGCCATATATCAGAATAAAATAACATAATAGTAAGTATTTTGTATGCTGAAAATAACCTACTGAAAATAACGTGTTAAAAACTTATATGTAAAAAATATCTTACTTTAACATGGAGGGTTTCTCTAACCGACAACCACCACTATGAGCTTCATGGTGATACAACATCTTGCCCGCGCTGCTAGAGTTGTCCCGTTCTTTGCCGGGGTAGGGGAGAAAGACTAGGAAAGTGGATCCATCCCAAAACCTGGCCATCTTAGTGGTAAGAGAAGAATTGTACCTTGGTACAATCCTATCCTACGCTGGCTACGTAGTTTATAAGTTCAAGTTATTAATTATATACTCACTCATATCGGTGCTTAATACTACTCCCAAAATAGCTTGTATAATGCTCATAACTTAAAGCGTAAGGATTCTCAAAAATGTTTCTTTGATCTTTTTGGGATTGAGCCTAACTTAGCTCTTCTTAACTTTTATCATGTTGACTATTTTCTTGGACTAAAAGTGGTATCCTTATAAGTATCTCACAAATGAATGCATTACTTAGCTATCTTGCAAATGCAAACTTTACATACTTCTTAGCCTTAACTTAAAACTATGAACTTTATGTCTTTTCATGAAATCGATATGGAGTTCTCCTAATTTCAGCCATAGCTGTAAATCTTATCTCAATGTCTTAATAAGAAAGAAAATATCATCATAATCGTAGTCAGTATCAAGAAATTACGCATGAACTATTACTCAATGAACTTGGCCAAGAATACAGGGAAATTTGATTCCAACGGGTAATCTATAACCTTGATTGTGAACTAGTAATTTAAGTTTCAAAATAGCAGGAGGATAGCTTTTGGATAACCATTCATACTGAGAACTCAAATTCTTAGAAGGATTGAAGAGATTCTTGAAGCCCTAATTAGGTTCTTGATTTTTACACTTGAGTTTCTTGAACTTATTTTAACGTATATGAAGAAGATGCTGCATTTTTCTGAATAAATCAGATGAAAACCAACCAATTAAGGTCTAAGGAGGATGGGAAAGCTCGAAACTACCCCTGATTAAATGAAAGGAAAAGTTTCTGCCTAATACAATATGCCCGCCTCGCGTCATGGGTGCGGACATGTGTATTTTCCTTAATAAAACATGCCCGCGTCGTGCCGTGCAGACATGTCTATTTTCACCTTATCGCGAAAAGATCTTCTCGTTGAAAATTGAAGAAAATTTATAAGTCTTGCTTCGTGTCCCAGGCGTGCTGCGCCCTGGGCATAGAAAACTCACTGTCCGAAATTAATTAGCGAAAATTTTAATTCTTTTTGGTTGCTCTAACATTGAGACAAGATCATTTTCACACTCAATATTCTGTGCTAGTTGTAAATTCGGTCTTAGATTTTTGAACGGAGCATGGGAAGACGTGTTAAGCGCATGGTCATTTCTACAAGTATTTTAGTCTTTTCACCAGGTGTCATAATATATCCCCCTTGTGATCAGTCATCCTCGAATGATAACGATATGAAAAATTTTAGCTCAAAGCAACAAGACTACTACACTAAGACCACATAAGTCTTCGAGATCAAGTATGTAAGTTTACCTTCAAGGTCCTCATTTAGGCTAACGAACAAGTGTATATACTTGGCCTTCATATCTTCTTCTGCTTCCCATGTGGCTTCTTTGATGAATTGGTTTCTCCATAGTGCTTTCATCGAAGCAATCTCTTTGGTCCTCAACTTGCAAACTTGTTGTTCTAATATTTGCACCAGGACTTCTTCATAGGACAAATTATCTTTAATCCCAACACTTTCCACAGGGATGACCAGAGAGGGATTTCCCAAGCATTTCTTAAGCATAGAAATATGAAATACCTGGTGTATAGCACTCAACGTTGTTGGTAACTCCAACTCGTAAGCTACACTACCAACCCTTGTAAGAATCTAGTAAGGAAAAATATATCATGGACTCAGCTTCCCCTTTTTCCCGAATCTCATAACCCCTTTTATTGGTGATACGTTCAGGTACACCCAATTACCTACATCAAATTCCAAATTTCTCCTTCTAACATCAGTGTAAGACTTTTGTCAACTCGGGCTGTTTTTAGACTTTCCTGGATAACCTTCACATTCTCCAAAGCCTGATGGGCTAGATTCTGCCCTATTTATCCTACTTCACCCACTTTAAACCACCCAATGGGTGATCTATACCTTCTCCCATAGAGGGCCTAATATGGTGCCATTTGTATGCTAGCCTGGAGGCTGTTATTGTTTGAAAATGCAATGAAAGGTAAGTGATCATCATAGTTACCTTTAAAATCTATCACACACGCCTTAAACATATCTTCAACTATCTATATGGTTTGGTCCGCTTGCCCGTCTGTCTATGGACGAAAAGTTGTATTGAGATTCACCTTTATACCAAGCCCTTTCTGAAAAGACTTCCAAAACTGTGCTATGAACTGAGCTTCTCTATCTGAAATGATGGATATAGGGACCCCTTTCATCCTGACAATCTCTTTGACATAGAGTCTGACATAGTCATCAGCTCTATTAGTTGTCTTGGCAGGTAAAAAGTAAGCTGACTTGGTCATTCTGTCTATTATAACCCATATCGAATCGTGCTATCTAGATGATCGAGGTAAAATTGTTATAAAGTCTGTGTTGATCATCTCCCACTTTCGTTCTGGAATTTCAATATTCTGGGACAAATACACAGCCTTTGGTGCTCTACCTTAACTTGCTGGCAATTTGGGCTTCTAGATACAAACTCTGCGATGTACCTCTTCATGCCACCCCACCAATATACTTCTCGAAAATCTCTATACATCTTTGTTGCCCCAGGGTGAATAGAGTATCTGGAATTATAAGCTTTAGCCAAGATCCTATCTCTAAGGCTATCATCACTTGGCACACACAACCTTCCTTGGTACCTCAAGACTCCATCTACCCTTTTTGCAAACACTAATACTTTTTATTTCTGAAGATCTTCTTTCAACTAATGAAGGATGGGATCCTTTTCTTGTTTTTTTTTCACCTCCACCCTTAAGGATAACTCTGCTCCATTTCTGATAATGGAACGACCTTTATCGGAATCTTCAATCTGCACCCCAAACGAGCTAGTCTATGCACCTCCTTAGATAATTCTTTCTGTCCATCCTCAGTGTGAGCAGTGCTCCCCATGGTCGACTAGCTAAGAGTATCAACAACTACATTACCATTACCTGGGTGAAAGAGGATGCTCATGTCATAGTCTGTCAGCATTTCCAACCACCTTCTCCACCTCAAATTCAACTCCTTCTGGCTAAATGCATACTATAAGTTCTTGTGGTCTATGAATATATCCAGGTGCCTACCATAAAGATAGTGTCTCTAGATTTTTAGAGCAATCACCATAGCCATAAGATCAAGATGATGAGTTAGGTAGTTCTTCTTATGGGTCTTAAGATGCCTGGAGGCATATGCTATCACCTTGCCTCTCTGCATCAACATGCATCCCAACCCAACTCTTGAAGCATCACAATATACCACAAAGTCGTCCACTCCTTCGGGGAGGGGTAAGACTGGGCTGTGGTCAATTTGGTTTTCAACTCTTAGAACTTCTCATAAGCTTCTGACCATTCGAACTTAACCTTTTTTTGGGTGAGTTTGGTCAAAGGAATTGAGATAGAAGGAAATTCCTCTACGAACCATCTATAGTACCTCGCCAAGCCTAAGAAACTCCTTATCTCTGTTGGAGTTTTGGGCCTTGGCCAATTCTTTGCTGCTTCAATCTTTTGGGAATCGACCTGAATATCTTCACCAGACACAATGTGCCCCAGAAATACCATAGATGCCAACCAATACTCACACTTGGAGAATTTTGCATAAAGCTGCTAATCCTTAAGGGTCTGAAGGATAATTTTGAGATGGTCCGCATGCTCCTCCTTGTTATAAGAATAGATCAGGATGTCGTCTATAAATACAATAATGAAAATATCTAGGTATAGCCTCACACCCTGCTCATAAGATCCATGAAAGTTGCTGGTGCATTTGTCAATCCAAAAAACATGACCAAGAACTCATAATGCCATAGCGGGTTTCGAAAGCTATCATAAGAACATCTCTTTCTGTAACTTTAAGCTGATGATACCTAGATCTGAGATCTATTTTGGAGAAACAAGTAGCACCCTAAAGTTGATTGAATAGGTCATCAATTCTAAGAAGAGGATGCTTGTACTTTATGGTGACCTTATTAAACTGACGGTAATCTATGCACATTCAAAGAGAATCATCTTTCTTATGCATGAAGATAACTAGAGCACCCCAAGGTGAGATGCTTGGTCTAATGAAACCCTTATCTAAGAGATCTTTCAGGTGCAACTTCAACTCTTTTAGCTCCGAAGGATCAATACGATATGGAGGAATAGATATGGGCTGAATGACTGGGAGGATATCTATCCTAAAGTCTATCTCCCTATTAGGAGGGACTCCGGGAAGATCCTTAGGAAAGACTTATGGGAACTTATTCACAATGGGGATAGACTAAAGGGATGGTGCCTCAGCACGAGAATTCTGAACTCTGACTAGGTGGTATATGCACCCTTTAGAAATTAACTTTCTTGATTTGAGATATGAGACGAACTAAACTTTAGGAAAAACTAATCTACTCTTCAATTCTAGGACTGGTTTGTTAGGAAACTGAAACTTGACTACTTTGGTTCTGTAATCTATGGAAGTATAACCGACATATAACTAGTCTATGCCTAGGATGACTTTGAAATCTACCATGTCTAACTCAACCAAATCAGACATGATTTTCTTATGATAAATTGATACTTGGCGGACCTTATAAATTCTTTGGGCTAAAATAGACTCTCCTGTAGGGATGGAAGCACCGAAAGGCTCAAGAAGGCATTCTGGACTGACTCCAAACTTCATAGCTACATTAGAGATTCACAAATGACAAGGTAGCTCCTGGATCTAACAATGCATAGACATCATACGTAAAGATATTGATCATACTGGTAACCACATCTAGTGAGTTCTCTTGCTCCTGTCTTGTGTCTATGGCGTACAAGCCATTTGTGCCCCCGCTTGCTACTGACGTAGTGCACCTGTGAGTTGGCTTAACCTGTGGTGCTGAAGAAACCAACTATGACCTATTATATCTTATATTCTGCCTCCCCATAAGACAATCCTTTAAGAAGTGTCCCACCTGACCACATTTGAAACAACCATTTGTGCCCAAAAGGTACTCTCCGGGATGGGACCTGCCAACTAACCATAGGTAGGATAATAGTTTGATCCTTGAGCTATGCTTCCCTGTGACTAGCCTCCCGGGAGCCTGCGGTTCTATGATCCCTGCTCAGTCCTAACTCTAGGTGCAGGTGCACTAGCAGATGAAGGTGCTAGTCCGACTGTCTTAGGCTAAAAGGATGAGTAGTTTCCACTTCTAGCCCCTCTCTTACCTGTCTCCTGGACTGATGTCTTGGCCCTCTTGCTCCTGAACTCTTCCCTATCCTGCATTTTCTCCTTCTCTACCTTCTACGCATAAGTCATCAAATGGGCTCTGTCCATATCCCCAAATAGCATAACATTCTTGCTCTCTCTCTTTGTCATTCGAGAGAGCCCTGACATGAATAGACCCATCCTAGTGCGCATGTCTGCCACCCTAGCTAGAGCATAATGGGACAGCTGAGTAAACTTGAGGTTGTACTCCCGCATACTCATATTCTCCTATTTCAAGTTCAAAAATTCCCTAACTTTAGCCTACCTCATCTCTCTAGGAAAGTACTGCCCCCAAAAAGGCCTCCTCAAACACTGCCTAACTCACACTAGCTCCCCATTTTCCCTACTTTCTCTACACTGATCAAACCAGAGTCTGGCTACCCCTTTGAGCTGGTAGGCAGCCAACTTCACCTACTTAGTGTCACAAATGTGCATAACTTGGAACACTTTCTAGAGCTCATCAATAAAATTCTGAGAATCCTCCTTCACATTAGACATCGTGAATTCTGGTGGGTTCATCCTCAGAAACTCCCATATCCTTGCGGTATCCGATCCACCATTCTTGTCGTCTCTCTGGCGGCCTCCCTATGTAGTGATCGCCTGATCCAAAGTCTGGATGGCCTGGTGGAGGTTAGCATTGGAGATATCTGCTTGATGTGGCTTCTCAAAAGGCACAACTAGACCTCTAGGTCCCTCAGGAACTAGGCCAGGCTTGTTTGCATTTCTCTTGGCAAAGCCCTCGGCCGCTTACTGGTCTGTCGGCTCTCCTTGGAGGGATGATATGGAAATAAGGCACGAACGCATGAGTTAGAAAGAGACTGATAGAGGTAAACTCTAAAGCACGAAGGGGAATAACAAATGATGGTGACTCTTCCTAATGCCCTGTAGCCTCCTTATTATAGATTTGGCGCGTTTCACACCCATAATATGGACTCTACTATACATGGTTCCATAAACTCCTTGGGAATCCTAAACTCTTTGCTTTGATACTAAGTTTTTCATGCCCCGAGCCTACACCCTAGACATAACTGGCACCCAGAACCATTGCTGGTCCCAAGCAAACCACGTGGCCTGGCTACTTACTCCGCGAAAGACTTAAATAACCATGGAAAGGCTTGAAAAGTAACAAACTAAGATTTATCCCAAACTGCCTGATTAAACAAAAGTGAGAAACATCTCAACAATAACTAAAATAACGAGGACTCAAGTACTTAACACATGGTATATGGAATCTCTACTCGAACAGTCTAAAACTACTACCAGGACAGACCCACGATAGCTACCATTGGAAGGAACATACTGAAAATAAACATAATAATAACTCTAAGCCTCTTGCTATAAGAGGCCTCACCGATAACTGAGTGGGGGGTCTGGTCTTCAACAAAATGGCTACTGAGGGACTCTATCACCTACGTCTGCATCGTAAAATAATGCAGGTGCTAAGGACATTAGTACATGGAATGTACGACATGTAAAATGGCCAAAATGGAACTTAATATAATGCCATATTTCTCAAGCACATAAATCATATCTCAGAATAAGATGACATAATAGTAAGTACTCTATAAGCTGAAAATAACCTGCTAAAAAGAACATACTGAAATTAACATGCTGAAAACTTATGTGTAAAACATGTCTTACTTTAACTTGGGGAGTCTCTAACTAACAACCACCATTATGAGATTTGTGGTGATACAATGTCTTTCCCACACTGCCAGAGTCGTTCCATACTTTTCTGCGGTAAGGGATGAAAGACTAGGGGAGTGGATCCATCCCAAAACTAGGCCATCTCAGTGGAAGATGAGTGGTTTTACCTTGGTACAATACTATCCTATGCTGGCTATGTAGTTTATGAGTTTAAGTTATTAATTATACTCTCACTCATATCGGTGATCAATACTACTCCGAAAATAACTTGTATAATTCTCATAACTTAAAGCGTAAGGATTCTCAAAAAATGTCTCTTTGATCTTTTTGGGACTTAGCCCAACTTAGCTCTTCTTAACTTTTCTCATCTTGACTCTTTTCTTGGATTGAAAATTGTATCCTTACAAGTATCTCAAAATATGAATGCATTACTCAGCTATCTTGCAAATGCAAACTTTACATACTTCTTAGACTTAACTCAAAGATGTGAACTTTATGTCTTTTCATGAAATCGATATGGAGTTCTCTAATTTCAACCATAGCTATAAATCTTATTTCAATATCTTAATTAGAAAGAAAATATCATAATAATCATAGTCAGTATCAAGAAATTACGCATGATCAATTACTCAATGAACTTGGCCAAGAATACAGAGAAACTTTGATTCAAACGGGTAATCTAAAACCTTGATTGGGAACTAGCAATTTATGTTTCAAAATAGCATGGGGATAGCTTTTGGATAGCCTTACATACCCGAGAACTCAAATATTTTGAAGGATTGAAGAGATTCTTGAAGCCCTAACAGGGTTCATGATTTTTACGCTTGCGTTTCTTGAACTTATTCTAACATTTATGAAGAAGATGCTGCATTCTTATGAATAATTCGGATGAAAACCAAATAATTCGGATGAAAACCAACCAATTAAGGTCTAAGGAGGGTGGGAAAGGTCGAAACACCCGTCCTTAAATGAAAGAAAAAGTCTCGGCCTAATACAACATGTTAGCGTCACTCCAGAGGAACGGACATGTGTATTTCACTTAATACAACATGTCTGCATCGCACCTGGGGCGCAATTATGTGTATTTTTGCCTTATCACGAAAACAACTTCCCTTTGAAACTTGAAGAAAATTCCTACGTGTGGCTCCTCATCCCACGAGCTTCGCGCCCTAGGCACAAAAATCTCATTGTCTGGAATTAATTAGCAAAAATTTTAATTCACCTCGGTTTCTCCAAAATCGAGTCAAGACCATTTTCCCACTCAATTTTTTGCGTTGATCGCAAATTCGATCTCAGATTTTCAAATGGAGTATAGAAAGATGCATTAAGCGCATGGTAGGTGTATTTTGATATTTTTACTGGGTGTCACAGGGTGGTTTTTACCTCGATAATATTCTTCATCTTTACAATTTAAGGTGGTGGATAAATGTAAGAATTTTAGCTTTGACTTGTCTTTCAACAGCTACCATACAACTGCCCACCACCATAAACCTTAGGTCATCTATCTCTAAATGGACCCAAAAATTGAACACTTCTTCCATCTACAAACCCTTTATTCTAATTCTTAACCACACTCCACAGATTTGAGAAAAATCAATTTACAGTAAAAAATTATAATATTTTTGTAAATATCTTATAATAAATTGAGTCATTTTTTTATTCTTAAAATCTCATAAAGTTTTTTCAAATATTTCTAACAATTCTTAATAAATTTAGTATTTGCAAATAATCCTAACATCTCATAATAAATTAGCAGTTACTTTGGTGACTTTTCTACTCATTTATTGAATTAGATATTAATGAAATATCGACATATTAGTTAGCATTGAAATTTATTTTTTTCTTTTATTTATTTTGAATATTCATCTTCATAACTCATATTTAATAACTTATTCAGTTGTTATTCTTAATATCGATAACTCTCATGCCTTTCATATCTATAATGTACAACCCAAGCCTAGGGCCTAGATGTGACACGGCACAAAGGGAACACGAAAGGACCCCAAGCAAGCCTATTAGAATATCATTACACATCTTTGGTCGTAGAAGCAATAACACAAGCATCAAGAGATAATAAATTAGGACAACTGGGGCTAAAGGAACACATTCATATCATAGACATCAAGAACAATAGAGTCAAGGCTCATCGTATAGATACATAACATGTCCAACAACATCTCTACAACATAGATAAGAGTGGGGGCCATGAAAAGCAACTGGGCTCACCCTCATTGTTAGTACATAAACCAAAGAACGATAGTCTTAGTACATAGCAAGAGATCATAAGCAACGTCGCTCGAATGCAGGACTTACCAACAAGCTTGATAGACAATCGTACTAGCCACGTGGAGGGGGGAGGATGATCAAGCAGTGCTCTGGTTCTAACATGGTGACATGATGTAAGCATAGAGTATATGCGTTAATATATTTGAATGTACTAAGTATTTTGGATGCAATGCAATAATAGATAGAAATCATAGGAAAAATGCATAATAATTACTCAATAGATAGCATTATAGCAATATGACATGTATGAATGATGCTTAAAGTAAAAATTATACCTGTATAGAACTTAACACATGTTTAAAAAGTGACCATTCTCAGTGCAATCCAAGGCATACCACCTCCTTGGAGAGGCGCATGAGGTACAAACCCCTTCATGAGGTTGATGGAGTACAAACCCCTCAGCAAGGTTGATGGATTATAAACCCCCTAATAAGGTTGATGGTTACAAACCTCTAACAAGGTTGATGGGTACAAACCCCCAATGAGATTGCATGGGCTTGCCACCTCCCAAGCGAGGTGACCAAGGTACAAAAGCTTACCCGGGCCTACAACCTCCTGAGTGAGGCTTGGTCATCCCCAACACTATAGAGATAATATCATATGCATACACTCCTTTCATCATCATATACATATATTCCTTTCATCATCATATAATCATCACATATAAACCTTCCTTTCATCATCATATACATATATTCCTTTCATCATCATATAGTCATTTAACTCATAAAACATGCATTGAACCTTCAATTCCTCAAGAATCTATAACTGGACATTTTATCAAATACTTAGTGGGTGTGTAGTACTAGTGTAAAATCATGCCATTCAATGGTGAAATTATGCTATAAAATACAATGTAAAGCCATCAATAAATACTTGGTAACACCCTCAAGCAATATACATTAAAACACTTCATCAAATCTCAAAATTGATCTTAGATTCATAGCCCAAAACATAGTAAAACATTCACAATTTCATAAACCCCAACATAGTGTGCAGTAAATTCCATAATACCTAAGAGCCTTGAGTAAATCAACTTTAAATCATGCAAATTAGAGTAAAAGGAAGCTTGGGTATCATGGGTGAAACGAACCCATGAAAGAAACGCACATACCTTAGCTTTTGAGATTAATTTCATGAAGGTTGGAGATAGAGACTTGAAGCTTGAATGAGAACCTTGATATCTCGATGTGTTTGAGACTTGAATTTGGGAGGTGAAATATTGGCTAAGTGTTCGAGTAAGTATTGGGGAATGTCTACAATGATATGAGGGTTAAAAATAGCTAAGTATAGGTGTTTTCACGTTTGGGAACACTTGGGCCCAAAGCCCAAAGGCCTTGGACCGAGATAAAAATCACTTGCAAAAAAATACAAAGTCCGCATCTGGTCCGCAATGCTGACCTATTGTGGAGGCAAAATTAATACACGTCCGCGACAACTGCGCGTCGCAAAACTGTCGTAGGTCAATTCTGGATAAGGAAAATTATGAAAAATGAAATTGCTAATCCTTGGTTCTTAAATCAGGTTTAGACCCATGTCCCACTCAATTTGACCACCTGATCAAGAATATGAAATTGGATTTTCAATATCACACATGAATTTTTAGATATATGAAAATTACCATTCTGGGTACTTCCGAGGAACATCTTTGGACACTTTTTGAGTTGTTTCAATATCTCCCACTTGGGACCATTTGTCTCCGAATGTCAAAGAAATATATATGAGAGACATAAACATGACAATTTTAGCCCACATAAGGATGCAACAATGTACTTAAATATCATTTCAAAAATCTCATCATAAGTGTAAATTTATTATGAGCTTGTCAATTCAAACATGAATATATGCACATGTCATAGGCTGAACTTATACTTGAAATTATATAGGGGGACTTAGATTGATACCTTAATCTTGAATGGAGTTGAAAAGATAATGATATCGCTTTTGCATGTCCGCTTTGGCCTCCCAAGTAGAACTTTCAACTTGTTGATTCCTCCAAAAGACCTTAACGGAAGCCACATCTTTGTTCTTCAATCTCTTACCTATCCAAAACCTGAACAAGAACGTTTTCATAGGTCAAATTGTCTTCCATGACACACACACCATCAAAGGGAATAATAGCATTTGGATCACCTACATACTTCCTCAACATAGACACATGAAAGACCGGATGAACCAATTCTATTTCTCTAGGTAATCCAATTCGTAGGACACCTTACCGATCCTTCTCATCACACTATAAGGGCCCACATATCTAGGCTCAACTTACCCTTCTTACCAAAATGGACCACACCCTTCATGGGTGACACCTTAAAATACATCCAATCACTAACTTTGAATTCAAGGTCCTTTCTCTTCACATCGACGTAGGACTTTTGGCGACTTTGAGCCATCTTCAACCTCTTCCTAATCATCCTAACCTTCTCAAGAGCCTCCATAACCAGATCTGGTCCCAACATAGCCACCTCTCCAACTTCAAATCACCCCCCTGTGATCTACAACATCTACCATAGAGAGTTTCAAAAGGATCCATACTGATGCTAGAATATTATTGTATGCAAACTCAATCAATGGAAGATGATCATCCCAACTTCCCTTACGCTCCAATACACAATCCCTAAGTATGTCTGCAAGGGTTTGGATGGTCCTTTCGGCTTGGCCAACCGCTTGAGGGTGGAAGGTCAAACTAAGTTTAACCTTTGTACCAAGACCCCGTTGGAAAGACCTCTAAAAATGTGAAGTAAATTGAGCTCCACGATCCGATATGATGGATAAAGGAACCCCATGCAATCTCACCAAGTCATGTATGTACAACCTAGCATACCTTTCAGCCCCATATGTGGTCTTAACCAGTAGAAAGTGAGTTGATTTCGTCATCGTATCAACCACAACCAAATATAATCAAAACCCTTCCTAGTCTTGGGAAACCCAACTATAAAGTCCATATTAATCTCTTTGCACTTCCAAGTAGGTACCTCTATAGGTTGTGTTAGGACCTCCGACGTTTGATGTACGGCTTTGCCTTGTTGACAACTATGGCAGTTGGACACAAATTTTGTAATATCTTTCTTCATACCTCCCCATAAATACACCTCTCTCAAATCTTTATACATTTTAGTAGAATTTAGGTGAATAAAATAGGATGAACTGTGAGCCTAATCAAGAATTATCTCCCTCAAGCCATCAACACAAGGCACACACATCCTCCCTTGGTATCTAAGTGGACCATCTCCCCCTTGGGAGAAAACCTCCACCCTCCCATCATTAACCAAGGCCTTCAAATTCTAACAAGGAGGGATCAAGATCTTGCTTAGCTTTCACCTCCTCAACTAATGAAGATTTAGAACCATCATCAACAATAACACCACCATTACCCACTTCTTCCAACGTAACTCCCAATCTAGCCAAACGATGAACCTCTCAAGCCACCTCGTTATCACCACTATCAACATGAGCTAGGCTAACCATAGACACCCTACTCAAAGCATCCACCACCCCATTAGACTTACCCGGATGATAATGCACACTCATAGCGTAGTCCTTAAGAAGTTCTAACTATCTCCTTTGCCTCAAGTTAAGATATTTTTGAGTGAAAACATATAGGATACTTTTATGATTGGTGAACACATTAACATGCACCCCATACAATTATTGACGCAAAATCTTTAATCAAATACCATGGCAGCTAATTCAAGATCATAGGTAGGATAGTTCTTTTCATGCACCTTGAGCTGCCTAGACACATAGGCTATCAGCTTACCATTTTGCATTCGAACACAACCCAAACCAACTCTAGAAGCGTCACAATACATGACAAATACCTCTAGTCCTTCCGATAGTGACAAAATAGGAGCGGACTCAAGCTTATCTTTCAATATTTGGAAGCTTCTCTCACACTCATCGGTCCACACAAAGTTGGCCTTCTTTTGAGTCAATTTAGTCATTGGAGAAGCAGTAGAAGAAAATCCATTCACAAATCTTTGATAATAACCCACTAAGCCCAAGAAGCTCCTATTAACCGATGGGATCAATGGTCTAGGCCAACTTCTAATCACATTTGTCTTTTTGGGATCCACCTTAATACCATCCCTTGAGACCACATATCCTAGGAATACCACCTCCCTCAACCAAAATTCACACTTCTTATATTTGGCATATAATTTCTATTCCCTCAATCCTTGCAAAACAACCCTCAAATAAACCCTATGCTCCTCCTCACCATGAAAATAGATCAAAATATCATCAATGAATACCACAACAAATGAATCAAGGTTGGTTTGAAGACCCTATTCATGAGGCCAATGAAGATGGCTGATACATTGGTCAACCCAAAAGATATCTCAACAAAATCATAATGCCCATATCTAGTCCAGAAGGCTGTCTTGGGAATATCATACTTCTCACCTTCACTTGATACCTGGACCGAAGATCAATCTTAGAGAAATGGTTAGTCCCTTTTAATTGGGCCAATAAATCATCAATTCTTGGAAGAGGACACCTATTCTTGATGGTGACCTTATTAAATTGTCGGTATTCAATACACATTCTAAGGTACCCATCCTTCTTTTTCACAAATAACACTAGTGTACCCCAAGGTGATTGGCTAGGCCTAATAAATTCCTTCTCCAATAAGTCCTTCAATTGTTCCTTCAACTCCGTCGGGGCCATATGGAAAAGGGGGAATAAAAATGGGTTGAGTATTTAGGAAGGGGATCTATACCAAAATCTATTTCCCTTTTGGGAGGAACACTGAGAAGGTCATTTGGAAAGATATCAAGGAACTCATTTACAACCGAAACTGACTCTACGGGAAGGACTTTGGACTCCACATCCCTAACCCTTATAAGATGGTAAAGACACCCCTTCGAGATCAACTTACAGGCCTTAATACAAGAGATGAACCTAACCTTGACCACCACATCATATTTCTCCCACTCAAGGATGGGTTCATTTGGGAATTGGAATTTGACGCTACGGGTTTTACAATAAAAAGAAGCATAGTATGCATGCAACCAATCCATCCCAAGAATGACATCGAAATCAACCATGTCCAATTAAACAAGATCATAAGGCAAAACTCTATGAATAATGAAAATGGGACAATCTCAGTAAACCTTCCTAGAAACAATAGATGCACCAATAGGAATAGATACCTCACATTACTCACACAACAATTCCAGGTCAACATGAAACTTTTTGGCAACAAAGGGGGTAACAAGAGAGGGAGTGGCACCCGGGTATATTAATGCGTACACATCAAAGTCAAAGTTTTTCAACATATCGATGAGGGCATCGGGAACCTCCTCAACCCCTTGCCTCCCATGTAGAGCATAAAATTGATTATGCCTTAGGGTAACATCTTGTCCACAACCTCTCCCTAAAAGAACCACATTAGCACCTTGTGGATGAACCTCCTTACCCTTGTTGCGATTTCGAGGGCAATCCATCACCTTATGCCCAACTTCCCTACAACCATAACAAGCATTTGTGTCCCTCAAACATGGGCCACTATGACCCCTACCATATTTTGGACACCTACCATAAGGAATCACACCTCCAACTCCTTGGGACCTTGGAAAATCATTGGAAACCATCTTTTGAAATGCATGAGAAGACCTTTGGCCTTGATGGAACCAACAATTCTTTTGGAACTTCCCATTAAAACGGGCCCTCTTGGCCTCATGACCCCTCCTTTTCCTCAATTTCTCCTCCTCAATTTATTCAGCATAGGTCATCAAATATGACAAGTCCATGTCACAAATCAACAGGTGGACCGGCACTCCTCACTAACCAAGTCGGAAACACACATCACAAATTTGCTCATCACAAATCTTGAGTTGGCCACCAAATGTGGAGCATACTTGGAAAGTTGGTTTAACTTGAGGGCATACTCCCTCACACTCATATACCCTTGTCTCAAATTAAAAAATTCCATCAACTTAGCTTCCCTAAGTTAAAGGGGGAAGAACCAATTAAGCAAGGCCACCTTGAACTCCTTCCAAATCACTACATATTTGGACATTTTATCAAACACTTGGTAGGTGTGTAGTGCTAGTGTGAAGCCATGCAATTCAAGAGTGAAATTATGCTATAAAACCCAATGTAAAACCATCAATAGATACTTGGTAACACCATCAAGAAATATACATCAAAATCCTTTATTAAATCTCACAATATATCTTAGATTTATAGTCAAAAACATAGTAAGGAACAATTTCATAAACTCCAACATAGTGTGTAGTGAATTTCATAATACCTAAGTCTCGTGAGTAAATCAACTTTAAATCATGAAAATTAGTGTAAAATAAAGCTTGAGTATCATGGGTGAAAGTAAACCATGAAAGAAAACACCATACTTTATCTTTGGAGATTAACTAGAAGAAGATTGGAGATGGATACTTGAAGCTTGAATGAGAACCTTAAAATCTGGATGAGTTTGGGACTTGAATTCAGGAGATGAAATATTTTCTAAGTGTTTGAGTAAGTATTGGAGAATGTTTAGAATGATATAAGGGTGAAAAATGGCTAAGTATAGGAATTTTCACATTTGGGAACACTTAGCCCCAAGATGCAAAAGCCTTGGACCGAGATAAAAATCACTGGCAACAAAGTACAGAGGTCCGCGTTTGGTCCATGATGTAGACCTATCACTGAGGCAAAAGTAATACATGTTGGCAACAGCTGCTCGTCGCGGCACTATCACTGATCGATTCTAGATAAGGAAAATTATAAAAAATGGAATTGCTAATCCTTTGCTCTTAAATTGTGGTTAGACCCGTCACCCACTCAATTTGACCCCCTGATCAAGAATATGGAGCCGGATTTTTGATATCATGCACGAATTTCAGATATATGAAAATTACAATTTTGGACACTTTCAAGGCACATTTTCGGGCATTTTTTAGGGTCGTTTCACATAATAACTTCAAAATACTAGATTTAAAATTTTAAGATATATCTTGGTATTCCTTAATTTTTATCTATATAAATTCATCGTTTTTGTTTCATAAGCCCTACCCAAGGTTATCTTTTTCATTCCATTGTTAAAGTAGTGAAAATTTTATATTATTATTACATTATTTGATTCATGTTTTAGCTCCACACGGTGAAGATAACTCTTGAATTTTTATTGGTTATGATAGAAGACATCAACAAGAACCTGAAAATTCTATATGGATTTTGTATTTTTTTTCAATCTATATTGTTATATTTAAAATCTTAAAAAAGATGTTTGTATTTATTTCCTTTTGTGATTTTTTTTTGGTATGTGTTTTCATTCTAACAGACATCTTTAATTTAATTTTCTATGAAACGCTAATTGTCCTAAGTCTATATTTATATTGGGATTAAATTAAACGTTTGTGATATTAACCATATCAAATTTACAATTGGTTGTTTGACAAAAATTAATTTAAAACATTAAAATATGTCTCTCATTTTCTTTTTCTTTTGGGTGATAGTTTTAAGGATTAATTTATAATTATTGTATTTTATTATTTATTACTTGTCTATTCTTAAAAAAAAATTTAATCATTCTAAATATTCTACATAAAAAATAACATGGGATACACGTGCAAAGCACGTGTTCAAAAGATACTACATTGAAACACAGATGAAGTTTTCAAATAAATACACTTCCTTCTTTTCAAAAAGAAAGACCTAGTTTGACTTGGCATGAAATTTAATAAAAGAAAGAAGACTTTTCAATCTTGTAGTCATAAATTAAAATTATGTTAAATGTATCAACATGCCCTTTAATCTTTCGGTCTTAAAGATGCCACATGAAAAGTTTAAATCAAAGTTTTGCCAAAAAAAAATTAGTTTATTCTTTTTGAAACAAACCAAAATAGAATGTAGGTTAGTATTTTTTAAATAAAGGAAGTATGTCATATAGACCATGGTATTGAGCACATGGTTTAAGGAATCCCATGCTTTTGTAAATACGGTGATTTTCAGATTTATAACATTCTTCTTCTTTACAAATTAAGGTGATGGATAAATATAAGAATTTTATCTTTGACCTCTCTTTCAACTGCCACCAGAAAACTATCTACCACCATAAACCTTTGGTCATGTATCTCTAAATGACCCCAAAAATTCAATACTTCTTCCATCCCATTTCTTAACCAAATTCCATAGATTTGACAAAAAGCAAACACCAACCGCAACATTAATTTTTGAAATCAGTAAAGTGTAGCCCATCTTCATTATACACCACACGCATAAGCATGTAGGTCTCTTCAATATGTATCATTTGATATAAATTTCATACCAAAACTCTAACAAGAAGTTTCTCAGCAAACTTAAGGCCGCTCACCATCATATGATCTCTGACTAGCCACCTTGAAATGACCCCAAAATTTTACCACTTCATCCTTTTACCCACCTTTTGCATGAATCTATAAACCATTTGCTTTGATACTTTACCAAACTTCATTCATCTGTTAAAAATGAACAACCACCTCTTTCTTCCTAAACTTCAAAAAGTTCAGGTCATGTTGTTCTGACTACTTTCATTGGTATATGAATATCTTCAATGTCTATCATTTGATACAAATTTCATGCCAAAATTCCATCAAGAAGTGTTATGGTTAACTTTTTTGGTGACTCACTAAAATCGATAAACCACTATATTTCTAGGAGACCCATCCATTGTCCACTACCCCTGTCACGAACTAAAGTTTTTTTGTTGCAGATCGAATTGTCAGTGAGGTACTTCATTGAGATATGCATGGATCTTTGATTTATGAAGAATATATGAGATGCCAACTCTACCAGTGAGCTCATTCTTTAGAAATGAAATGACCCCAAAAAGTACTCAAAAATATGCCCTAAAAATGCCCAGAATTGTAATTTCCATATATCTCATAATCTGTGCGCGATATCAAAAATTTAATTTCATATTCTTTATTAGGAGATGAAATTGAGTGAGAAATGGGTCTAACCCCAATTTTAGAGCAAACGAATCACAATTTCAATTTCCCAAAATTTGATTTCTACAGAGCTCTCCATGCCCCTGGTGTAACGTGCCAAGGGCGCGCCACAGTGTAAAAATGTTGCCAATTTTCTATCTCGATCCAAGACTTTTGGGTCTTGGGCCTAAGTCCTCTGATGCGTGAAAATACCTACACTTAGCCATATTTCACCCTCATATCATACTAAACATTCCCCAATACTCACTCAAATACTTAGATAAACATTTCACACTAAATTCAAGTCCCAAAACTTAATACGGATCTTAAGGTTCTCATTCAAGATTCAAGTCTCCATTTCAAATCTTCTTCAAGGATTCTCCAAAGTCAAGGTATGTGGGTTTCAACCATTGAGTCCATTCACCCATGGTGCCCAAGCTTCCTTTTTACCTAAATACATTTTTCTAAGTTGACTTTACTTATGAGTTTTATATTATGAATTTGACTATGAACTATGTTGGAATTTTTTAAACGTGTGACTATTTTAGCATGTTATGAACTATGAACATTTTATCTATATTGATATTTGATGAAGTGTCTTGATGTATATTGTATGATGATATTACCAAGTATTGGTGGAATAATATACTTCAAGATTTTTGCACGATTTCACTCTTTAATTGCATAGTTTTACACTAGCATTACACACCCACTAAATGTTCGATAAAATGTTCGGCTTAGAATTCTTGAGCCATTGATGTTCTATAAAATGACCTATTACTTGTATGACTTTATGCTGATGAAAGAAAGGTATGAATGTGTTGATTTCATGAAAAGTATCTATAGTATTGGAAGTTGGTCAATTGCCTCCTTCGGAAGGGGGGGTAGTAGACCCGAACTACCTTTTTGGGGGTGTGTACCTCAATTGCTTGCTCCGGAGGTAGTAGGCCCATGCAAACTTGTTGAGAGAGGGGGGTTGTACCTCCATTGCCTCACTCAGGAGGTAGTAGGCCCGTGCAACCATGTTGAGGGGTTTGTACCTCATTCACCTCGCCAAGGAGGTGGTAGGACTTGGTTACTCATGTTGTTCTCTTCCTATGCATGTAATATGTTCTATATAGAAGCATGTTTACTTCAAGTATCATTTATGCATGCCATATTGTTATATGTCCATCTATTGCCTAATTATGTATTTTGACTATGTTGCTTATCTATTGGTGCATTTCATCCTACATACTTAGTACACTCAAATGAACTAGCGTATTCTCTAGTTCTACATGATGTTACCAAGTAGGAATCGGAGTCCCACTTGATCATCCTTCTCCTCCACGTGGCTAGTACAATCTATCTCAATCTAGTTGGTGAGTCCTCCGGGGACAATGACTATACTCTTATGCTATATATTAAGACTTTCTTTTCTTGATGTATGTTTCTCATTGAATATAAGGGTAAGCCTAGTTGTATGTCTTGGCCCCCGCTAAGTTCTATGTTTAGAAGTATTGTTGGATAAGATTTGTATTGATGATATAAGCTTGACTATCTCATTACTCTTTGATGTTTATCTGTGAAAGATGTCCCTTAGCCCATGTTCCCTTACTTCTACTCTTTATTAGTTATTTTCTTGCTTCTGCGACCGAGGATGTGTAATGATATGTTAAGAGTCTCACTTGGGGACCCTTTGGGTTTCCATGCGTTGTATCACGTCTAGTACCTAGGCTAGGATCGTGATAAACTTGGTATCAGAGAACTAAGTTGTTAGGTCCTCGGCATCCAACACACCACGTCAATTAGAGTATTGTTCATGGTTATGTTGTGCACCACAACTATGAGCATGAGGCAATGAGGCGTTTTAGGAAATGTTTCCCTTCTTCATGTTCTAAGTTTTGCTATAGAGTTGAATTAAGGTTTTTCCCCCTAATGATTGTTCTTTTCTATGTTAGATCATACCTAATACAAGAGGAGGAAGAGCATGCACACCCCAGTAACAACTAGCTCATGGTGAGCTCCAGGATGCTCTCACTTTTCTTGAACAAGTTGTGGCTAATCAATCCAATCAAGGGCCCAAGACCCTTATGCTCCTACTCTGACATCTCAGTGAGAGACTTCATGAGGATAAAATCACGAAGTTCAATGGGTCTAAGGTGGATGAGGAACCTCAAGAATTTATTGATGAGATTTACAAGGTATTATCCATAATGGGTGTGAGGTCGGAAGAAAAGGCTGAGTTGGTGACTTACTAACTTAAGGGGGTAGCTCAAATTTGTTACATTCAATGGAAGGAGGAGAAGGGGAATAATAATGCGATACTATGGGAGGAGTTTAAGGAGGTTGTCCTCAACTGGTTCTTCCCCCTCGAGCTTAGGGAAGCTAAATTGGTGGAGTTCATAAACCTGAAGCAAGGTCTATGAGTGTAAGGGAGTACGACTTCAAGTTCAACCAACTCTCAAAATATGCTTCACACTTCGTGGACGACCTAAGGTCTAGAATGAATAAGTTTGTGATGCGTGTTTTTGATTTGGTTAGTGAAGAATGTCATACCGCTATGTTGATTAATGACATGGATTTATCTTGTTTGATGACTTACACCGAATAATTGGAGATGGAAAGATCGAGGAAGAGAAGGGGTCATGAGGCTAGGAGGGCCTACTTTGATAGTAAGTTCCAAAGTTACAAGGATGGCTAGTTTCACCAAGGTCAAGGGTCTTCTCATGTTCCTAATGGGAGAGTTGCCAATGTCTACCAAAGGCCTAAAGATAGTGGTGGTGTGATGCCTAGACCCATGTGTCCAAGATGTGGTAAGGGTTATAGTGGCCCATGCTTAAGGGCTGCTAATGTTTGATATAGTTGTGGGGAAGTGGGCCACAAGATGATGGATTGCCCATGTATTTGCAACAAGGGTAAGGACGTTCGTCCTCAAGGACTGGGTACTAATGTAGTTCCTTTAGGGAGAGGAGGTCAACAAGGTGGTGCCGCATGGCACAATTAGTTTTATACTTTACATTGGAGGCAAGGGGTTGATCAGGTGCCCGATGTCATCACTGGTATGTTAAAAGTCTTTGATTTTGATGTGTGTGAATTGATAGATCCGGGTGTCACTCTTTCTTTTGTTACTCCTCTTATGGCCAAAAATTTTCATGTTGAGCCGAATTGTTGTGTGAGTCTTATGAGGTATCTACTTCTATTGGTACATCTATTATTGCTAGTAAGTTCAATAGAAATTATCCCATTTGCATCTTGCATAAAATATTTCCTTGTGATCTTGTTGGGTTGGATATGGTTGATTTTTATGTCATTCTTGGGATGGATTGGTTGCATGCATATTATGCCTCTATTAATTGTAGAACTCGTAGGGTCAAATTCCAATTCCCAAATGAACCCTTCCTTAAGTGGGAGAGTCATGATGTTGTGGTCAATGGTAGGTTAATCTCTTACATTAAAGCCCAAAAGTTGATCTCTAAGGGGCGTCTTTATCACCTCGTGAGGGTTAGGGATGTAGAGTCCAAAGTCTTTCCCATAAAGTCGGTTCTGGTGGTGAATAAGTTCCTTGATATCTTTCCAAATGACCTTCCCGGTGTTCTTCCTGAAAGGGAAATAGAGTTTGTATAGCCCTCCTTCTTGATACTCAATCCATTTCTATTCCCCCTACCATATGGCCATGGCATAGTTAAAGGAGTTGAAAGAGAAATTGAGGGACTTGTTGGATAAAAGTTTCATTAGTCCAAGTCAATCACCTTCGGGTGCACTGGTGTTATTTGTGAAGAAGAAGGATGGGTGTCTTAGAATGTGTATTGACTACTGGTAACATAATAGGGTTACCATCAAGAATAAGTACCCTCTTCCAAGAATTGATGATTTTTTGGACCAACTTCAAGGGGCTAGTCACTTCTTTGAGATCGATATTCGGTCGGGGTATCATCAAGTGAAAGTGACGAAGTGTGACATTCCCAAGTCGACCTTCTAGACTAGATATGGGCATTATGAATTTATGGTTATGTCTTTTGGGTTGACCAATGCACTAGCCATCTTCATGGATCTTATGAATACGGTATTTAAGCCCTACCTTGATTTGTTTATTGTGGTTTTTATTGACGATATTTTGATCTATTCTCATAGTAAGGAGGAGTATGTGGCTTATTTGAGGCTAGTGCTACAAAGATTGAGAGAAGAGAAGTTGTATGCTAAATACGAGAATTGTGAATTTTGGTTGAAGGGGTTGCCTTTCTAGGTCATGTTGTAATCGAGGATGGTATTAAGGTGGACCCTAAAAAGATAGATGTGATTAGAAATTTCCATAAACCATTGACCCCGCCTGATATTAGGAGTTTCTTTGGCTTAGCGGGTTACTACTGGAGATTTGTGAATGGGTTCTCTTCTATTGCTTCTCTTATGACCAAGTTGACTCGAAAGAAGGCCAAATTTGTGTGGTCCGATGAGTGTGAAAAGAGTTTTCAAACATTGGAAGATAATCTTGTGTTTACTCCTATATTTTCACTACCAGAAGGGCTAGAGGGGTTTGTTGCGTATTATGGTGCTTCTAAAGTTGGTTTGGGTTGTGTTCTAATGCGAAATGGTAAGATGATAGTCTATGCTTCTAGACATCTCAAAGTTCTTGAAAAGAATTATTGTACTTATGATCTTAAATTAACCGCTGTGGTTTTTGATTCGAAACTTTGATGTGAGTATTTGTATGGGGTACATGTTGATGTGTTTATTGATTGATCATAAGAGTCTCCAACATGTGTTCACTAAAAAAGATCTCAACTTGAGACAAAGAAGGTGGTTAGAACTTTTTAAGGACTATGATATGATGTGCATTATCATCCCGCTAAGGTTAATATTGTGGGGGATGCTTGAGTAGAGTGTCCATGGGTAGCCTAGCTCATGGTGGCAAAGGGGTGGCTAGGGAGGTCTATCTGTTGTCTTGATTGGGGGTTAGGTTGGAAGTGGTTGACAATGGTGGCATTAAGGTTATTGATAGTTCAAAGTCCCCCTTGGTTAATGAGTGAAAGCAAAGAAAGATCTTGATCCCTCCTTGTTAGAATAGAAGGCCTTGGTGAAAGAGGGCAAGGTGGAGCTTTTCTCACAAAGGGGAGATGCGACCCTTAGGTACCAATGGAGGTTATGTGTGCCTTGTGTTGATGACTTGAGAAAGAAGATTCTTGATGAGGCTCATAATTCTTCCTATTGTATCCACCCTGGTTCTAGCAAGATGTATAGAGATTTGAGGGATGTGTATTGGTGGGGATGCATGAAGAGAGACATTGCCAAATTTGTTTCCGATTGTCATAGTTACCAACAAGTCAAAGCCGAATATCAAAGGTTGGGTGACCTAGCCCAAGATAGAGATTCCTACTTGGAAGTGGGAAGAAATTAATATGGATTTTGTGGTTGGGGTAGCCAAAGACTAGAAAGGGTTTTGATTCAATTTGGGTTGTTGTTGATAGGATGACGAAATCAGCTTACTTTCTACCGGTTAAGACTACTTATGGTGTCAAAGACTATGGTAAATTGTACATTCATGAGTTGGTGAGATTGCATGGGGTTTCCTTGTCTATTATATGAAATCGTGGTGGTCAATTCACTTCACACTTTTGGAGGTCCTTCCAAATAGGTCTTTGAACCAAGGTAAAGCTTAGTACAACCTTTCACCCTTAAACGGATGGCCAGGCCAAAAGAACTATCAAAACACTTGAGTACATGTGTTAGGCCCCGTATTTCTTAAATTAAGTATAACTATCCAATTGGGAGTATTGTTGTGAATGTTGAGTAAGTGAACTCAGGTAA
>JAABOM020061826.1:0-10707 GCA_011800125.2 Solanum clarkiae
TTAGTTGCTTTCAAGTCGAGTTAAATTTTTAAATCTAATTAAATCCTTTAAAGTTTAGTTAAAGTATTTCAAAAAATCAATTAATTTCAAAATCAATCATTTTTAAGTCATTCAAATTTTCAAAAGTTAGTCAAACTCCCAATCACCGGATAACCGCATTTAGCGACCATTTCGAGTGCTAAAATCTTCTCGAAGTGGAAATATGAACCCAAAACCTGTTTTCTGGATTTAAAAGGATTTTTTCTGTTAGATCTTTTTAAATATTTTATTAGTTTCCTAATTAATCGTAAAATTAGGTGGCGACTCTGTTTTATTTCAAAAATTTCATAAATTTGGTTTTGCTCAAATTAATTGAGTTTTAATCGATTTTTGATTTTTTAAACTGATTTTTTATATTTCTTTAAAAAGCCGGCCATTTTTCGGCGTAACACTCACTAAACAGCTGAACGTCCTAGATCCTTAACGATGTGCTTTTTAATGATCTCTAATCCCCGTATCTGCATCATAAAATGATGCAGTGTCGAGTGACATCAGTATGTGAAATGTACGGTATGTAAAATAGCTGAAGGAAATAGAAATAGGTAGAATAATATGGAACAATATCAACTCAGAATAATCAACTATCAACATGCCAAATGTCTATCTAAAGAGAGAATAAAGAGCAGAGAAGTGACCCATTAACCAATCAAACCTCATCAATCAAATTAGATCCAACTCAATGGAACTCAACTCAACTCATCTCATCTCATCTCCACTCAGAATACTCAATGTGGGAACTTTCTGAGAGTTTCTCTTATTCGACAATAACCACTTATGAGCCAGTGATTGTACAACAAACCATCGTTGTTGCTATGGTCGTTCCATATGTGCTAGGTAGAGAACGAATCGAAACCATAATGGACAAGTCCAAAATGAAGACGATAATCTACAAGTCCTCTATTGTTTCAGGGACTTCTATCCACAGGGAACCTCAACATAATGTGATGGTCCTTATCCTCACCTATGCTTGGCCATGTAGTTTGACGAGTGCGAATTGGATAAACTCTTATTCTTTCGATGCTCGATACTCCTTCCAAGACTCAATGCTCATAAGGCAATCCATCCCAATCAAACTATCTCAATCAGCCTCATGGAGGCATTCATCATTCAATCAGTCTCATAGAAACTCTCATCATCTCATCAAATCAATATCGCAATCAGTAGCTCAAGACTTAGAACAATCATTGGGAAACAATCAAATAGAAAAATCATTAGAGTTCATTTATGGAGACTCATAGGACCATCAAGTTCTATCAACTCATCATTCTCACATCATAATCACAATCGACAATTCTCAAATCAAGGATCTAGACTTAATCCCTAGGTTTATTCATGCATACTTTCAAAAATAATCATGTAGGATTTATACAATATGTCATTGCAAAGTTTCAATTCAAGAAAACAAGTTTATGATGATCATCAACATATGAAAATACATGTGATTAATATAATTTTCAAGAAAACCTATCTTGAATTATGTATGTAGACTCATTAGACTTTCAACTCTTCTATGACTATCTATGGGACATATGAGAGAACAATATTATGTTATTAGTTTAGCCTTAAGTACCTGGGGTGAAGCTTTAATGATCAATCTTCACGAATTCTCCCTTGAATTCTACAAACTTATGTTCTTCTCTTCTCTTCTCTTAAGCCCTAGGCTCTTAACTTTTTCCAAGACTTAGAATCGGAGTTTAGACCTTTGTTTACGCTCAAAATGACCTGTTTTGATCATGTATTGAGTTTATGAGGGTTTGGAAATTGTTCGGAATGTCCCTCACAAAAATTAGAAAAATTTCAACTTCGGAATACCAGTTGGCGACGCAAACTTGGCGCGCACCAGTACAATTTTTTTCAAAAATTTTTTGAATGACTTTTTCCAATCCCGTCAAATTTTTTTTTTAAAAATAAGTCAAATCCGCGACAGGGGAGCGCACAGACACTGGATTTGGTTCACATATCAAAAAATTATCTTTTGATCCAGCTGCTCTAAAAATCGATTGAGACAATTGTCTCACTCAATTTTTCATGTTAATCGCATATCTGATCTCGGATTTGTGAATGGAGCATGGGAAGACACGTTACGTGCATACCTCTCCTCTAGGGGTATTTTGATAATTTTACTAGATAATCATCATCTCCTTCTTGGGATCATTCATCCTCAAATGATGAGTAAAGATGGATATCAAGGAATGAATAAGTGCAGATACTTAGTTTTCATTTCTTCCTCAGCTTCCCATGTCACTTCCTCAACGAATTGATTTCTCCACAGGACTTTGACTGAGGCAATCTCTTTTATTCTCAACTTGCAAACCTGACGATCAAGAATTTGGACTAGAATCTCCTCATAGAACAAGCTATCCTTCACCCCAATACTCTCAACAGGGATCACCAAGGCAGGATCCCCTAAGCACTTCTTCAACATCGACACATGGATCACTAGATGAATACCATCTAACTCGGAAGACAACTCTAACTCATAAGCAACCTTTCCAATCCTCTTCATAATGTGATAAGGTCCAATATAGCGAGGACGCAATTTCCCTTTCTTCACAAATCTCATGACACCCTTCATAGGTGACACTTTCAATTATACCCAATCATTTACCTTGAACTCCAAATCTCTCCTTCTCACATCGGTGTAGGATTTTTGGTGACTTTGTGTAGTCTTTAATCTCTCTTTAATGACCTTAACCTTCTCCATCGATTAGTGGACAAGATCAGGCCTAATCAAGTCCGCTTCTCCAACCTCGAACTATCCAATTGAGGATCCACATCTCCTCCCATACAAAGCTTTTATAGGGAGCCATTTTGAATGCTTGCATGATAACTGTTGTTATATGCAAATTCAACTAATGGTAGGTGATCATACCAATTTCCTTTGAAATCATGAACACAAGCTCTCAATATAACCTCTAATGTCTAAATTGTATGATCTGCCTGACTATCTATCTATGGATGAAAGGCTGTGCTCAGATTCACTTTAGTACCCAATCCTTTCTAAAAAGATCTCCAAAACTGGGAGATGAGTTGATCTCCTCTTTCTGAGATGATGGACAAGGGAACTCCATGCAACCTTACAATCTCTTAGATGTACAACCTGGCGTACTCCTCCACAGTATTAGTTGTCTTAACTCCTAAGAAGTAAGACGATTTGGTCTTCCTATCCACAATCACCCAAATCGAATCATGTTGCTTTCGAGATCTCGGTACACCAGTAATGAAGTCCATATTCATCATCTCCCACTTCCATTCATAAATCTCAAAGTTCTGAGCTAATCCACATGGTCTTTGATGCTCAACTTTAACTTGTTGGCATTTCGGGCACTTGGGAACAAACTCAACAATATCCTTCTTTATCCCACTCTACCAATAGACTTCCCTCAAGTCGTGGTACATCTTGGTAGAGCCAGGATGAATGAGATATATAGAGCTATGGGCTTCTGCCATAATCCTTTCTCGAACACCATCAGCATCTGGGACACACAATCTACTCTGGTATCTCAACACTCCATCTTCCTCTTTGGAGAAGACCATTACTTTGTGTTTTTGGACAATCTTCTTCAATTGAAGTATGACATGATCTTGGTCTTGATTTTCTTTCACCTCTGCAGCTAAGGATGAAATAGACCTGTTCTGAACATTAACACCTTCCTCATTATTCTCCTCAAGTTGAACTCCCAATTGAGCCAATCGATGCACTTCCTTCACTAAATCCTTCTTTCCTTCCTCAACATACCCATTGACAACCTTCTAAGAGCGTCAGCAACAATGTTAGATTTACTTGGATGGTAGAGAATGCTCATGTCATTCCTTAAGCAACTCCAACCATATTGATGTGTTGTTAAAACATAACACATTTGATGCCTAAATCAAGGGATATTGTGAGTTTTTAATGCGACTTTTTATAGTTTTTATATGTTTTTATGTTGTTTGCAAAAAGTTAGGTTGGCATGATTTTGGGAGAAAATTGTAGATTTTACTGAAGTGCAGGACATATGAGTCATCCTATGAGTCGTAACTCAAGCTACGAGTGAACTACGAGTTGTAGGGTGATCTCGTAGAAAGAAATAGTAAGCAAAAATTAGAAATTTGCTAAGTAGAGTTCATCCCTACGAGGACACTCTACGAATCGTAGGTCTCACTACGACTCGTACAGGTGGGTTCACAGTAAGAAACAGAGACATAAAAGTTTGGACCAAGAACTGAAGGCCTAGACTGTACGTGGAGCATATGAGTCATAACCCGAGTAAAAACTCATTCCAATGGGTTGTAATAATTAAGTGCAAAATTCAAAGTTCCTGATATGAGACCTGATTACGACTTGCTGCGCAACGTACCTGCTGCCAGCTGTCTTTTCTATTTAATTTTTAGTGTTAAATTGTAAATACTATAAATAATTTATGATAGGTTTTTCTGAGAGCAGAGAGACTTGAATATTTTTTTAGATTCACTTTGAATATTCTCTCTTGGATATTTCTAGGATTTAGTGTAGATTTCAATTTTTCCTTTGAAGACCCACGTTTGGGGATTGCAAATTCACATTGTACTCATTCTCCATTTATTCAAGCTTGTGGTTTGCAACTTCGGGTACTCTTGTTCTTCATTGTTTTGGGTAAAATTTCAACTATGTCTTCCATTCTTATTATTGTTGATTTTGCCTTAGTCATGAGTAGCTAAACACCCACAACTTGGGCCTGTGGGAACCATGAGTAGTTGACTTGAAATAACCTAGACTTTGTGCATTTCTTTGATTGAGGTTTTGCATGTATCATTTACTTCCCTTCATCTTGATTGTTGTTTGGTGGTAGCATACACCAAATTCCGCTTACTATCATGATCCCGACCAAGGTAGTGATGAATAGGAAAAGGGAAATAAATGACATGATTCGATTGATATGTTCTTGTCTAAGCAACTAAACCTGACCAAGGGGAGGTTAATTGGGGAAATGGGTAACAGAGAGATTCACCAAATGCTTGAGGATGTTCCCCGATCATAAGCTTGTTGATGACGCCTTGGTTGAGATTTTCTATCAAGCGCTTGAAGAGAATAGTTAAGCTTGTGCCGATATAATCATGGGAGACATGTTTCTTGACCAACCTTTTGCATTGATAGCCGCAAGGATGGAGCAAGTGGTTAAAACCAACAGAGAATGGGGTCAAGGAGAGGGAGGTGCAATGAAGACTTCTTGTGCGGTCAACACCAACAATGAGCAAACAAAGGTCAATGAGGAGATCATGGAGCAACTTGCTCAACTTCGCACGAGTATGGACTTGGTTTTAAAGTGAAACCAAGCAAGTGTCCAATTGGTCACCCACCAACCTCCTAAGGCTCCTATATATGAAGATCCATTCTTTGATGAAGATGCTTTTTTCATGAGAAACCAAGTGACAGATTTCCGAAATGACCCTCCAAGGGTCCAACTTGGACTATTAGAAGCAAGGCTCTGGGAATCAAGGTCGGAACTATAATAGGAATGGTTCTTATAGAGACAACCGAGGTGGATACTATGAAAGAGATTGAGTGTCGGATGCCGAATAGGATAAAAGAGATAGCTATAGGAATGACCCTTATGTGCCTCCCCACAACCGTGATGCCGTGCCTAGTACTTCGAGTCTTAAAGAGATGTTTGACAGGTTGTTGAAAAAGCCGACCACCAAGATGAGACCTTGAAAGGAATGAAGTTAGATATTTCAAGTATAAACCAATAGATAGAGTCTCACTCCGTAGCGATTAAACAACTAGAACAACAATTTGGGCAAGTTTCTTCCCAACTGAACCAATGCCAAAAGGGCACCTTACCAAGTAATACGATTCAAAATTCAAAGAATTATGAGCATTGCACGGCAGTCATGACTGGGAGTGGACAAAGCACCATAAACCCCCCTATGCTGGTGATCGAGGATGAAGCTTGTGAGAAAGGTATTGTTGGTGAACCTGTGGTTGAGAGAGAAGGGTTAGAGAATGTTGTGATGGAAACAAACAAAATGAGAGAGCAAGAAAAGGTTAAGATGATTTCGAAACCTCCTCCTCCCTTCCCTCAAGGGCTTAAGAAAAATGAAGAGGAGGGCAAGTTCAAACACTTCCTCTCGATCTTGAAGCAACTATCCATCAACATTCTCCTTCTAGAAGCTTTGGAGAAGATGCCAAGGTACGCCAAATATATGAAGGTTTTGGTGACAAAGAAACGCACTTTGAGCCAAGAGCTTTCACAAGAGCTCTAACAATGTGGGTGCGATCATTACCAAATGCCTTGTTAAAAAATGAGAGGACACCAGTGCATTTACCATCTGTTACACCATTGGTGATGTTGAATTCGCAAGAGCATTGTGCAAATTAGGAGCAAGTATTAATCTAATGCCTCTTGCCGTGTTCAAAAAGCTTGGTCTTGGCACCCCTACTCCGACGAGAATGCGATTGCCCATGATGGATTAAACTATCAAAAAGACGAAAGGAATACTTGTAAAGGTTGATAAATTCATATTTTCCACAGATTTTGTGATCCTTGATTGTGAGGTTGATTTTGAGGTGCCCATTATATTGGCAAAACCATTTTTGGTCACCGAGAGAGCCTTGGTGGATATAGATTAGGGTCAACTGCAGTTCAGGGTCAATGATGCAGAAGTGGTATTTGATATCCGCCAATCCATGGAATATTCGGATGAGTTAAAGAGTGATGTTTGGGCCATTAAAGACTTTTGCTGATGAATGATGACAAAGTCGAGCCACGACGTTAAATAGGCGCTTCTTAGGAGGCAACCCAAGTATCTTTTATTTTTTTGGACTATTTTAAGTTTATGTCATTTTTTTGACTTGCTGGGTATTAGTTTGATGTTTGTGTTTATGTGTTGAGACACTGGATCAGTTGTATTATTCTAGATATTGGTGTATTTTGAAGTGTGATTTGTAGGAACTGATCAAAAGCTAAAGAGTTGAAGAAAATAACATTTGGAGCAGCCTCTATGAGCAGGCCTATGAGTCATAGCTCACACCACGACTCATAGCCATACCTCATAGAGGGAAACAGTAAGGACTTAAAGTGGCACACACACTACCAGCCAACCTTACGTTTCGTAGGGTCCGCTACGAATTATAAGTCGGGTTCATAGTGCCCAGGTATGGATTCTGAAATTTTTTTAAGTTTTGGGTCTGCTACAAGACCAGGAACGACTCGTAGTCGATTACTTTCCTGGATCGAGTATTTAAGGGGTCAAAATTCATTTGACCCCTAATTTCCCAATATTTGACCGTTTACCAAAGCTTCCTCATAACCCATGTTCATCTTCTCCGACCAAATTTTTCATCTTCCAATGAGATTTTCCAGCACCACCTCTCTAGGGTTTTTCAGCCTCATTTTCGTTCTGTCATTGCATTTTTCTCATTCTTCACTCTCTTAAGTGGTAAGTTTCCTTGTTTGATTTTGGCACACTCATGTGGTGATTATTATTTATTGTTATGATTGTGTGTCTAGTGAGGATTTTGAGTATACCCATGAGAAAATGATGTTAAAGATATGAGAAATTGGGATGCGGTCGATTTAAATTCTTTAGTATGGTTTTGAATGGTGAAATCATTTTTGATGGTTGAGTATGATGATGTTATATTGACTTTATGAGGGTAATGCATGACTGTGGCTGTTTTGAAATCATGCGGGGTTGCGACTTGGGGTTGTTAATGTATGTTTAAACATAATCATTCGAGATATCCTTGTTTGTACTTGTGTTGGAATTCTCTTGAATCTCCATAATTGTGTGTTGTTGTTGATGATTGTAAGTTTGGTGATCGATTTTTCTTTGGGTATTCCTCGAATGTGTTTTGGATTTGTTGTTGGATTGAGTTGATCATGCATAGATTTTTGGGGGATAAATTTTGATTTGGAGTTTATCATGATTAAGTAATAGGATTGATTATGTGTTCGAGATAGTGTGAATTCTTGCTTCGATGTTGTTTAAGTTTTTATTCCGGATACTCCATGGTTCTTTTGAAGGTTGTAGGCACCACAGGTGCCTTCTATTTTCTGTTATGAGGACCCACTACAAGTCGTAGGTCACCCTACGAGTCGTAATGGCCCCTCATAGGAGGCAACAGTCACCTAAGGTTCCTTAACACTTACCATACGAGACCCACATACGACTCGTAATGCCTACTACGAATAGTAGTGAGGGACTCATTGGACCTACCTTGTTCTGAATGGTATTCTGTTCCCTATTACGAGTCCAGGATATGACTCGTAGGTCAACCTATGAGTCATACCTGAGCCTCGTATCTTGGATCAGAATGATATTTTTAGGGACCTTTGCACTATGATGTATTGCCCTACGAGTCATACTTGTGCCGCGTATCTGGAAACCTGCTACTAATTTAGTGAATTTTTTTGTTTTATTTTGTTGCTTCTTTTATCTTCTTTGTTATTTGCTTAGTTGTTTGTTGTTTTAACAAATACTATGGTGCTCTCGTTGCGGTTTGTGTTGTCAATTTACAGGTATAATGACTTCGAAAGACAAACAAGCCATACATGCCTTTAGGAGGAAGTTACCAGATGAATCCTCCGAAACAGAACAATATGAGGGATATGTGGAAGTCCATAGAGTCCAAATTGACCCTGAGGCAAATATGCCTCAAACTTGAGGCCGCACTGCTCGGGTCCTAGTAGAGGTTGAGAGTCCCTCCCAATTTTACGAGGAGGGAAATCGAACTGGGTCTGGTAGTAGTTTGCCACAGATGACTCCGACTCATACTAAGACAGAATCAGAGGAAGGGTCACATGCTTAGCACGAAGAGGTAGAGTCACAACCCCCGACTGATCTAAGATGGGGAGTTCTAGTAGTGCAAACGATCTACGATAAGGGATTGGAGCTGAAAGGGCAACGGAAACCTGTTTGGCAGTTCCATAAGGAGTCAATGTTAAATGACTCCATTTTGGACAGGTTACCAGGGTTGGATGTAGAGATTGACAGGATCGGACTGCGATAGACTTCGCAGCGGTTAGGCAAGTATGCCCCTTATTTGGTTCGTGAGTTTTATGCAGCGTATTATGCTACTTTACTTCGAGGCTTGCCCAAGAACAAGAAAGCTATTGTTCAGCCTAGACTATGAACAGTTTTGGTCAAGGGTCGGAGAGTTGATATTTCTGAGGAGACCATTCGATGGGTTTAGTTCAAGCCCAACTACAGAGTGTCTTATTCCACCGTAGAGTATGATAGCAGAATTTCAAAGATGCAGAAAGTGGTGAATGAAAGGGATGTTAGGGTCAAAACCAAACTACTTCAGTGGATAGCCAGCCAGATATGCGAGGAGGGTCTTGAGCCTACGTTGGTCATAAACTACACTGATCAGGTCGTGAAAGCCCACCTCCCCTTCTGGGCCAAGTTTTGGTGGTTTGTTATCCGTTGGCGTATTAGGCCAATTTTTATAGATAATGTGATCACCTTGGAGTGAGCAGTACTACTAGCCAGCATCTTAGCTGGCTACGAGATTGATTGGGCCCGAGTCATGGCTGAGTAGATACACGAATCCGTTGTCAAGACTAGCACCTCACTGCCATTCCCTATCTTGATCCACCATTTGTGCAGTGCAACAGGTGTTCGTGTCGACCCCCACCAGGACCCGCATATAGAGACTACACGCACCATGGATCCTAGCCTGATCAAGGTGGATGAGAACCTGGTGGCCTTATAACAACCAACTTCTCTTCCACTAGTAGATCCATTCTCGGTTGAGCCTCAGACTCAGGAGCCGACTCCAGCCACCACCAGCACTACTCCAGCTACCGCACAGCCATCTAGAGCTATTAAGATCGAGGAGATGCCATCTTTTAGCGCACCTTCACCAGCACCTTCTGGTATACAGGTTGACTCTTTTATGTCTACTATTGCTTTTCAGGCATTAGTGCGTAGGTTAGCTACGACAAAGTTCTAGTTGCAGAGGTTAGCTGGCCAGGTCCGACCATGAGTCTGTCAGACAATCCAGAACTCAGAGGAGGGGGCCAAGTCATACACTCATGAGTTGATAGATGAGAGAGTTAGAGCAGTGGATGCTAGAGTAGATGCCTTCCAAGATCGGGTCTAGAAGAGGCTCGCGGATGCCCGGCCTGCTGATATGAGCGCAGTGATAAAGGAGTTGGCCAAGTTCAAGGCCGACTTGTTGATGTTAGCAGCCCTGATACCAGTCTTGGAGGTGGCACCGGCAGGTGATGATATATTTGACTTATTCGAGGACCGCCCATATGCCCACGGGAAGAGGCCTCTCGAGACTGACAACCCAGTGGTGAGCTAGAAGAGGACTAGACCTGATGAGGAGGCAGTAGCACTGGAAGGCGAGCCGATACCGAATGAGATGGTACAGGAGTCCCTAGCTCTGGCAGTATACAAAGGGATCGGGAGTAGCGGATAATGCAGGGAGAGGGTAGTTCGCAGGCAGCTGCAACCCATATCACCGAGGAGGTGACAGAGGCCCAGGATCCCCAGGACCAGACAGATGCCGGTGCTTGAGCACCATGTGTTTGATGTTTTGACCCCTTTACTTATTTTATATTCATGGATACTTTGTCCTTTGTGTTAGACAATATTTTCTTTCTGTTAGTTTTTGAATACATTTAAATATTGTGTTTTGAATGTTGTTTTTAAACATGTTTTGGATTTTTTGTTTTAACTTTTGTTTTTTTAGAT
>JAABOM020061827.1:0-10706 GCA_011800125.2 Solanum clarkiae
AGAATCACAACAATAAGGTGGTGAATTGGGATTGAGTAGAAAAAAAGAAGAAAATCATGTACCAGGAGAAATAAAAAGAAAAAGATGTCTTAGATTGAGATTAAAAGAAAAATGATGTGTGAAAATGAGGAAAAAGCTAAAACAAAAGAGAAGGAAATACCCGGAAAAGCTTGAATATGAAGAAAAAGAGATAGTAAGGTGAAATGATTGAGTTGGTAAGGTGAAAGTGGTGAAAAAATGGGTTCATGGATGGTCGTTAGTCATTATGTTTCCAAAAAATCCCTACCAAAGCCCATGAGTCTATGTTACAAGCCTAGAAAGTCCTAGAGTGATCCTAGTCAGGTAAGTTGAAAATATGAGTCATGAGCATAGGGGAAAGCCTATGGTATTAGTTAATGTGCATGAATATCTTTGTGAGTGTGAGTATGTTTGCACACTCCAAGTGTTATTTTTGCAATCATAATTGAGTTTGTTACTTGGGACTTCTTTCTATGAGGGCATCTACATTGCATTGTTAACACTTGACGTATTCAGTGATTGTGGATTATGAATATTCTCTTGCATGTCATAGTTGTGTTGTCAAATGCATCTTTACGTTCTGGTTTGCCAAAATAGCTATTTGATCTTATTTTGAAATGTTGGTGTGGGTACCTGAGACTAAATTGTGCAAGATTTATTCCTTAAGTTCTGTTTTTTGTGCTGCTGTGTTATCTAGTTAGATTGAGTCATCACTTAAGGATACACAAAATTTTAAGTTGAGGGTGTTGATGTGTTGTAAAATATAGCACATTTTATGCCTAAAACTTCAGATTTTGTGTGTTCTCAATGCGATATTTATGGTTATTATGTGTTTTTTTGTTTGTTTTTACAGGAAAAGTAGGCTGGCACAATTTTGGGAAAAGTTACAGGTTTTACTGGTTTTTGAAGACATATGAGACCCTTTACGAGTTGTAGCTCAGTATACGAGTCGTAGAGGTGGTCTCATGGAGATTTTCAGTGTTGAAGGAAAAACTAAAGTTCAGCCACACGAAACCCCATTAAGAGCCGTAGATCATTCTACGAGCCATATTGGAAGGTTTCGTAGAAATTTCCAGTGTTCTCTAGTATTGGACCAAGTGTTGCAGATATGAACTACGAGAGGACAATACAAGTCATAGATCAGTGAAGTCCAAGATCCAAAAGCTTAACACAAAAGCCCGATTATGACTCGTGACCCTAGCTACGAGTTATAACTACAAGTCGTAGGGTGCGTCGACCAGTATTTCTAATTATTTTAGAAACTTATTTGTAAATACTATAAATAGTAAATATTAGGTCAGTAAGTGCAGTTTTCATAGTTTTTCATAGATTACAGATGAGGATAGAGTAGAGAGCACAAAATTAGAGCATTTTGAGGTTTTTAGTTTTGGAGACTAAATTTTAGAGAAGAGATTCACTTATGGATTTAAGTCATCTTTCAATCTTGTGATTCTTAATACAAATTAGGTTTTCTTGTTCTTCAATCTTTTTGGGTAAGTGATTAAATATTTCTTGTCTATTCATGGTTTCCTTATTTTCCCAAAATATGAGTAGCTAAACCCACAACATGGTGTTGTGGGAACCATAAGAATCTAACTTAGAAAATCTAGATTATTTGCAATTCTTAGAATGGGTATTTGCATGTATTAATCATTTTTCATCATTTTAAATATTTTCTAGTGGTGGCTAATATTAGAACTCGCCAAGTGTTACCTTCCCGATCCAAGTGGTAATAAATAGGAAAAGAGATTGATTAACAGGATTCGATGATGTGTTATCTCTAATAAATCGAACTAGACCAAGGAGAGATTGGCTGGGACTATGGGTAATGGTTAATTGAGGACACTATGGAGATGGCCAAGTCCCATAATGAAATTCGACCTTCACCTTTGACCAAAGGGTTGGAGGAACTTAAATTACCATCCTATATGTGATATTCTAGTTAAGAATTGTGATATCTGGAGATGTTGAGTTAGATAATCATGGGAAAGACAATACCCAAGTTTGTCTCATCATTGATTATCTTCCATTTTAGTTAGTTTAGTTTAATTTCTTATCAATCATTGCAACCCTCCCCCCTCTTCAATCTTGTGATTCTCTATACAAATTGGATTTTATTGCTCTTTAATCTTTTTGGATAAGTGATTAAACATGTCTTCTCTATTCATGGTTTCCTTATTTGCCCAAAATATGAGTAGCTAAACCCACAACATGGTGTTGTGGAACCATGAGAATCTAACTTAGAAAACTCAGTTTATTTGCAAATCTTAGAATGGGTATTTGCATGTATTAATCATTTCTCTTCATTTTGAATATTTTCTAGTGATGGACAATATTAGAACTCACCTAGTATTACCTTCCTAATCCAAGTGGTAATAAATAGGAAAAGGGATTGATTAATAAGATTGATGATGTGTTCTCGTCTAATCAACCAAACTAGACCAAGAAGAGATTGACTCGAACTATGGGTAATGGTTAATTGAGGACACTATGGAGATGCCCAAATCCCATAGAGAAATTCGACCTTCATCTTTGACAAAAGGGTTGGAGGAACCTAAACTACCGTCTTATATGTGATATTCTAGTTGAGAATTATGATATCCGGAGATGTTTAATTAGATTATCATGGGGAAGAGGATACCCAAGTTTCTCTCCATCATTGATTGCCTTCCATTTTAGTTAGTTTACTTTAATTTCTTATCAATCATTGTAACCCCCCCCCCCCCATTTTTGGGAATTGAGTTGGTTAATCCTTGAATTGTTTATTGGTGAATCGATTTGGAAAGTCCCGTATTCCCTGTTGAATTTGACCCTAACCTTGGTTAGGTTTATTACTTTGACGATTCACTTTGATTTCAAAAGAGAGGCACATCTTGAGCGTGATCAAATCCCCTTGACCCTATGTTACAAGCTAATAAAGTGCTAAAGTGGTCCTAGTCCAAGTAACTAAAAGACATAGTCATGAGTATAGGGGCAAGCACATGGTATTGAGCATGGTATTTGAATGTCTGTTGTGAGAGTGAGTGATTTAGCATAGTCCAAAGAATTGAATCTGAGAATGTCATTTTGAGAGAGATATGGGACTTCGTTCTACGAAGTCACTTGCATTGCATTGTTAACATTAGACTAAGTGATTGTGGTTTGTTGATAACTTGGTGGTCATAGTTGCATTGTCACATGTATTGATCTGTACTGGTTTGCTTACTAGCTATCTGATGTGTTTTTAAAAGTAATGTGGGTGTCTATGCTTGAGTTTGATGTGATACATGCCATTAGATTGAGGTTTATATGTTACTCTACTACTTATGCAAATTGAGTCTGTCACTTGAGGACAAGCAACAATGTTAAGTTAATGGTGTTGATGTGCTATCAAAATATAACACTTTTAATACTTAAAAGTTGGAATTTTGTGTGTTATCAAATGCGACCTTAGTAGATTTGATATGTTTTTATGTTTGTTTTGCAGGATTACAAGGTTGGCATAATTTTTTGGCAAAGTGTTCAGAATCTGTTGAAGCGAGGTTTCACAAGACCTTTTACTCGTAGACTATTTTATGGGTGGTAAAGATGGTTTCATAGACAATTCTAATGAAGGATGAATTTTTGAAGTTAAGTCTACGAACATGTAGACGAGTCGTAGACTTGGTACCATGCACTATGGATCAGAAGGTGGGGAGTTAGTGAAACATCATCAGACAAAACCCCCTACAAGCCCTAGAACTTTATACGGGTCGTAGAAGGGTGTCATAGAAGTCAGTCCCAATTTTAAAGCAGTAACTCAGAAAGCCTGTCTACAGATCATTAAACATTATATGACCCATAGAACTGCTCGTAGAGTCTGTAGACTCGGTTATCTTATTCCATTTTGTTTTGTATTTTAAACACAATAATAGGTTTTTTAGGTTATTTTTCATAAATAAAAGTAGAAGGACATGATAAAACATTATAGAGCTTGAGAGAAATACTTGTAAAACTTTATTTCTTCTTTTGATTTCAATCTTGTGATTCTTGGTGAAGAGTTTGGATTCCTTGTATTTAATTCTCTTGTGTAAGTGCTCAATTATGTTATTCAAATTTATAAGTATTGCATTTACACTGATCATGATTATCTAAATCCACAACTAGGGTTGTGGGAACCATGAAGATCTAACAAGGGAAAATCAGATAATTTGTAATTTTTGAAAAATGTGCATGCATATATTAATTGATTCTCTTCATATTGAATGTTTTCTACTGATAGCCAACGTTACAACTCACCTAATATTACTGACTTGATCAAAGTAATGAATCAAAAAAAAGATTAATTAATAACTTTCAATTGATGTTTCTCATCTAATCAACCAAACTGGGCCAAGGGAAAATTGTACTGGAACAATAGGTAAGGGTTAGTAATATCACACTATGGGGATGGACCAAATCATTTGTGACATTCGCCTCTTGCCTGGGCCAAAGGGTTTGGTGAACTTAACTTACCGTTCGTCATGCTACACTCTGGAAAAGAATTTGATTATCTGGTAGTACTGAAATATGGAATCATGGGGAACACAATACCCTAATTACTCTTGATGTTGATTTAACACTTGCCTTAGTTTAGAATTACTTTTTGTAGTTGTTACAAACCCTCTCTCCTTGGGGAGATAAGTTGGTTAATCAACACGAATTGCATTGAATTCTTCTAAGTCTACCATATTCCCTGTGGGATTCGATCTTAACCTTGGTTAGGTTATATTTCTTGACAATGACCACTTTATCCTAAAAAAAAGAATGTGTAGCTTGGGTGACCTCCTTAAAGAAGTCAATAAGGTCCTCCTTCACCTTAGACCTATGAAATTCTAGCACCGGAGTAGGTATTTGATGAGAAACAACTATCTCTTACTAGGCTTGGTTGGCTAATGCTTGGGCCAACAAGATAATGGTTGCTTGAAATTTTCTTGAGACACTCCATCATCTTATTGGAGTGGAGGAACTTGTTATTCAGGAGTGCCTCATTAATAGGGAGCTTTTCGTGGCGACATGACCTAGAAACAAACAAAAGGCCATCGTTAGTTAACAGAAAACCGTATTCAACTCTAAGGTATGACATCGATAAGAAAGAAGGGAACACTTTCCTAAACCATCTCATAGCCTTCTACTCAAGATGTTGGCACACTTCATAACCTTAAATAAGACTCTATGCTAGGGTGTATGCATGGATATTCGAGGAATATTCTAAAATCTCATGCTTTGATACCATGTTTGTAACGACCTGAACTAGGGCCTAGTCATCACATGGCGAATGAGATGCCCGAAGGCACCTCACCCAAGCCATCTCAAGACACTTAAGCATTTATAGGCATTTAATGAAAACATTTATGGAAAAACAAGGGAAAACGGACTATGGGCCTTTTAAAGAAATAAGAAACATTAAAAATCATTATGATAACTAAAATTCATTGTCCATAAGCATACCAACTACTACATCGATGGATAGAACTTGTAACGGTCGGTTTCCATTAAATAGAAAAGAATCCATAAATGTACAACATAGAAAGTAAACGCCACAAAATGGGATACAAATACATTGTCTCAAAAATAAATACAAGATATATACAGTGAATAATGGTAGAGTCCTAAACTAAGGACTCACCACAAATAACAATGCTAGTCTTGAATGTTGAGTACTAGCCACGAGCTGGTGTAGGAGTGTCTGTCCCTACATGGTTAAATTGTGCAGGCAAAATATGCATTAGTACGTTGGAATGTACTAAGTATGTGAGATGAAATGCATATATGAAATTGTAACGCCATCATTCATAAGTATAACATATAAGTATGTATGAGATAACAGATACATGAAGTGATCTTAAGGATGGAAAAGGAATATAACTCAACATGAATAAGATTCAATGAATGAGAAATCACATGTAATGAAAATATATCATAAGATTGTAAACTTGTGAGAGTAGACTTTAACCAACATAAAAGACCATATGGGCTACAACATAGAATCTAATATAACCCCAACGTTGGCAAAGGAAGACTACTTACCAAGTGAAACTCTGTTAACTTTGCATGCAACTTAATAGCATAAATGACCTATATGGATCCACTAGACTAGCCTACAAGCTTCTATGGTGGCACATAGTTAATGCGATAAAGAGTTTCTTCTAATGTTCCCTTATCGGACCCCACTACATTGTCACATTCGGTACTAAGTCATCCCATGGAATCTTTAAAATATAACTTAGAATCATAAGTAGCAATTATAGGAGTAGCTCGAACTTAGGAACCACCAAGTGAGAATTGTTCTTTCATCATGGGGACCTTTCTTAAATATCTTTTTAGGACAATTGTCAACATGCTTATATCTTTGAGAAATCTTTATTTTAAAACTTAACTTTAATACCCTAATCATCATTTAAATTATGTAACACTTTACTTGAAAACTAGGTAGGCTAGGCTTTTTAAATGGAAAAATTATAAATCACATAAAACATGATAAAATTTCTATTTTTAAGAACTATTGAAAATGCCCACACTTCATCACTATCAAAAGGCTTAAGTCATTGATAGACACTTAAACTTGTCTGCATTTTTCATTTAGACACCTCAACTAAAACTAGTTCCTTTAAACAGCTAAACTATTCAAAACGTGTGCCTATTAAGCATAAAATCCTGATTTGGAAAAAAATGTTTAGTGCACTTCCTTTGAGCGCGTGCACTGTATAAAAATACTATTTTTCTATTAAAAACAAAATAATTCTTCTTCTTTATGCATTATAATTATATTTTAAAAAAATCATATACATGGATATTTTCGCTATATTTTAATCAAATATACAATTATATTAAAAATATATTTGTACATTTTAGATATAAAAAATTTTCTCTTCTTCTTTATATGAAAAAAAAAATCTCTTCTTCTTTATGAACATAATTATACGAAAAAAAATCATATATATGTTGACACCCAATTTTTACCCTCCATAATATGAATTGATTATTGAATTTTTAATTTTGACTGTTTTGAAATTATTAGCTTTCAAAAATGCAATAAATATTTTTTGAGTGATTTTGTAGGTTTAAATCTATTAATTTTAATTACGTTTATATATTATATATACTAGGTAAAATGCCCGCGCTTCACGCGGGTAATATTTGTTTTTTTCGAGTGACTTCACTGCTCTGTGAAGAGTGAATTATTTCTTTGGTTCCGCTGCGCGATAACATAGTTTTGAAACAATTGAAGTATTTTATATATTTTTGCAGGTGTAAGAGATTTTCTTTGGGTTGAAGTACCTACAAGAAGACTGTTATGTCTAATTTTCTGGGATGAGATAGAAAAAGGAAAGATATAAGTTGTGGAGGAGATCATTTCAACTATCCATCTACCATAATATAGGCCAATACCAGCTTATTAGTTGTGCATCATTTCTCACATTACGTATTTAATAACTTTCTCAATTTGGCTTAAAACTATTCACAAAATGTATGTGATTTTGTATGGACTTTAAATCTGGCGAAGGACCAAAAATTGTGTACAAAACTTTCAGGTAAAAGAACGGCAGGTGTACATGAAAAAATGATTATAAAAATTTTATACACTTGATAGCCTCCATTGTATATTGAGGGCTGGCTATTATTTTTCACGTTTACAGTAAACTTTTACTAAGTAATTCTGACGCTAATAGAAAAGCACGTTGTTTGAGGATGAATAATTTTTACACCTGATCACATGGTGGCAATTTGGTCCCAGTTCTTGATATCTATCTGGGGTGTTCTTGCATTTTCAACTCTTATCGCATTCCTATCTTGGTAAAACTTGGAGTACTTCCAGCGTGGGTGTCCATTTTTATTTTGGCAATTTGTATGATACAATAATGGACATCACAGAGCAAACATGTGAAGGCCAATTCATAAGTCAGATGCAGGTGAACACAAGAGTAAGAGGGTATATGTAAACGCACCAATGACACACAAGTGTATATGGCTTAAAGAATGTAGATGATAGTAATAGATGTGAAATGCAAAACGAAACAACATTTTAGAAAAATTCACAAAAGTAATGATTTAATATATGAGGAATGATGTATTTATTGATACTTTTAAACTCACATTTTAAAAATACTAAAAATACATAAAAATTAACATTACGGAACATCTAAAGTAAAAATCGACCAGGGGAACCTTGACATCTTAAACTTCAGATGTACTATAAAAAGGTATAGGAAAAAATCTTTCTTTGCCAGTATAATCTGATAATTAGTTTACATTAGAGAACGATATTATAACATCATATTCGTATAAAAAAAAACTTAAAAGCATCAAAAGAGACAGTAATGGACTTGGTTCGAGTTCAGATTAAGAGGTATGCGTTAACGCAGAGGTATACACGGAAAGGGATCATAAAAAAATACAACTGAGCCACAAGTTTAATTTTTTGATGGAAATGTAGAAGATCCTGATATTTCCTTTGATTTCAATAACTTCATTGTAGAGAAGTTTAATTTTAATACACTCCTCCAGATACTTCTTCTTCAAGAGGTGACCTCTTCATTGTACTTTTTTTTTTCGAAAGTTCAGGTTGGACACCTGAAATTGTCGAAGACAAAACCATTTAAAATATATGAAAAGTACATAAATTAAACATTATAGAACATTTAAAGTAGAAATCGACCAGGGAAACCTTGATATCTTAAACTTAAGATATAGTAATAAAAAGTAATACGCCAAAAATATTTCTTTGCCAGAAGAAGCTGATAATTAGTGTACATTAGAAAATAATATTATAACATCATCTTCGTATTTTAATCTTAAAAACCGTAAGAGCATCAAAAGAGACAGTAATAAACTTGGTTGGAGTGCAGATTCAAAGGATATATGTAAAAGTAAAGGTATACATGTAAAGGAATCGGTAAAAACTACTGCGGAGGAGCAACTATCTTTCGATGGTGATAAATTGTGAATGGGTGTTGAAGTATGAGGAGACGCAGCTCTCTGTTAGCGGCAGTGAAGTTTCGCATCCATGAAGAAGAAGAGTTTCTATGCAAGAGTTGTTCATCCTGTTGAGGCCCATGCAACGGTATGAGTAATAAAATTTAGGAGGAATAAATTAAGCAAAATAGACACCAGAAAATTTAACGTGGTCCACCCAAAACTTTTGGGCTACGTCCACAAATTAACACTTCTATTATATTTCTTCTACTATTACAAATAGTAGGCTCTCAGAGAAAAATACCAAAAATAGTGAACACACTATTTCTTTTAGGATAAATATTTCCTAAGCACACACTCTATTTTTTCTTCATAGACTATTTTATTTTATAGTCTACGATGTATTTCACAGAAAAAATACTCACTTTTTCTTTCTCTCTGTGGCTCTCTCCATATTTTTCTCTCTTTTCGAATGCTTTAAAATTAAGGAGCAATTGCTCCTTTTATAGAAAAATGGGCAGGCTCTTTTTTCAAGAGTTGATGGCCAATTACCTATCATTTGTCAAAAGTTATTTAACAACTTTTGACAAACAATCTTGTTGGGTGGTGCAGCATTTTTCTTTGAGAAAAAATTGTCGTATGGGCCCTCCATTTAGAGGGACCCACTCAACACATTCGACTCGAAGGGATCATAAAAAACTACAATTGAACCACAGATTTAATTTTTTGATGGAAAATGCTGAAGATCCTGATATTTCCTCCGAGTTCAATAACTTCATTGTATAGAAGTTTCCTTTCAGTATACTCCTCCTGATACTTCTTCTTCGGAGGTGCCCTCCTGAAGAAATCAGACAAACAACAAACAAATGACAGCTAAAAGAGGAGAATAATGTAGAAAGACAGAAACTATGTTCTGCTCTTGAATATATCATCCTATGAATTACGTTATCGAGTTTAATTGTTCGCCTGTGAAAATCCAATTTCCATTAGTTTAATTTGAGATTATTGTATCGTTCATATTTTTCCTCTGTTTACAATGTATTTGTTGTTCATTTAGCGAAATTATAACATCTGTGATTCAGTAAATCGATTTTGAAAGTTAGTAACTTTTGTTTCTTCTTGTGAATCCCACGTTCCTATTCCACATCATATAAGTAATTCAAAAGAGGCTAGTAATACTTGTATGGGGCTCAGGCTTGCCAAACTAATAGGGATCTTTTCTTGAAGTTGAATGTTTTCAAAAGGCAGAACACATCAAACCGTTGTCAAGATGCTTCAAGTCCGGGAAAAGCAAAGGGAAAAAATAAGAAGTCAACACAAAAGGTTGTTTTGCTTTTTCTTCAATAGTAATCGCCATGGATTTAGATGGAGGGCAATTTAGAACGATGAAGATGTGTCCTTCATGGTGAAGTTAGATAGAATTTAATATTATCAATGTGGCTTTGGAAGAGAGCAATGTGTTTTGGAAAAGGATCTGTAAAGGTCATTATAATTCGGAAAGAAAGTGATATTTCACTGGCAAAGGGAAAAGAAATTATTTCGAAAGTAAGAACAAATCAAGCAGCCGCAAAGATGTTTCAAGTCCGAGTAAAACAAATGGGAAAAATAAGCAGTCAACACCAAAGCTCGTTTTAGGGGTGAGCATAGTCCAGGTGGGCGGTTTTTCTATCAAACCCAGGAACCACCCGCTATATACCAGTTCTGAAAAATTTGGACCGCGGACCACCCATTATTTTCGTTAATCCACCCAAGGACCGTACCGTCGGTCCGGTCCG